>VXBA01004174.1:1111364-1141144 GCA_013399895.1 Serilophus lunatus | reverse complement strand
GGGGGGAGAGGCTCTGCTGTTGGGCCTGTGAAGGCTGTAGGTCTCCAGGTCTGACAGGATCTATCCCTCTGAGCAAAACAGCACTTTGCTCTTTGGATGTGAGAGGAAGAGACATACAAGGGAGCTGGTTGCCCAGGAGGGTGTGTCTGGCTCTTTCTCCCCCAGGGCAGGAGACACTGCTGTGCCTTGCACCCTTCCTTAGCATCATCAGCCATCTCACTCCTCAGAGATCTGGCAGAAGGAAGCAGGTAGCAGGGACAGGACTGTTTTCCAGCCCACAGCAATCTGCTACTCTAGGCAACCATCTGCCTCAGCTGCACACATCAGAGGATCCTGCATCGGGATGGGTCTGAACAGAGGCAGTCTCGCAGTGTGGTGGCAGGTGAGTTCTGCCAAATGCCAGCATATTGTAAAATGAGTTTTGAAGAGGGATGAAGTTTTATTGCGTCTTGATTCAGGATGTCAGTACTGATTCCTTTATAAAGCTAAAGGGAAAAGATACATGGAAAGATGCTGAAACTATCAATTCACAGACCAAAGCAGACTGAGGGAGGGACTGTACCCTGGATTGGGATAGATGTAGTTTCTAAAGGTGTAGTTTAGTGTGCCATTTTGGGTGTGCCCTTTCTTTAGTGAACAGAAGCAAGAGAGACTTTTTAAGCTTGCTACAAACAGAGGTCTTTATCATCTCTATGTTGAACGGATATGAAGCGATTTTGCAGAGTATTTGCCAATCCTTTCTCTTCAGCTGGTGTTTGCATTTTGTCCCATAATTTTTGATGAAATCTATGTTATACTCTTATCTACACTTGCAACGGACTCCAGAAACCGTCAGATGGAGTTTTCTGGCAGAGTTGCAAAGTGCACTTCACTAAGTGTTCTGTATAGTAAGACAGTGACAAAAAATATGCTCTGATGGAATATGCGTGTTTTTTCAAATGCTTTGCCCAGATGATTTTTTTTTATCCCCAGCAATTCCAAAAGCAACTTATTACTGTATTTTTTTTCATTAAGTTGTTGGAAATAACTGCACTGCAGCAAATGATAAATATATTATATTATTCTGAGAATTCTGCACTGTAAAGCATGAACATAATTTTCTTACTTATAAGATCTTTTTCATGCTGTGCACAAATATCTTGTTATGTATCTTGTGTGGTAGTTGTCCTTATTTTCATTTAAATTTATTGCAGTGCTTTGTCTGTAGAAAATATTTTGATTGGTTAGTAAACATGCCACAGGGGGTAGGTAATTTACATGAATAGTAATTCTTTTGAAATTGCTATTCAGCAATTTAAACTACCTGTTTCATCCTTGCTGTAGTTAAAGGAAGGGAAAGATCTCCTCAAAACATGACCTAGGAGGAGAAAACAAAGAAATAAAAAGAATGACCCACCAAAAAAAAAAATCGTTGCCAGTTCCAGAAATATGAACTAGGTGGCTTGTTTCTAATAAGAATAATTTTCTGAGAAAATAGTAGGAGCATGACATTTTAGTCTCCCTGCAATAGAAACACACTGCTTGGGTGTTCACTAAATTCCTGTAGCCATCAATGCTGCTTTTGTTCTCCCATAAAACTAGATGGGACTGAATTGCACTCTTAGTAGCTTCAGAAAGCTAATACTAATTTCTCAGCTATTCCAATTAGGACTAAAATATGCTTACAAAGTAGTAACTTCATTGATAAAATAAAGAAAATGAAAGCAAATGTTAGAGATTTGTCAAATATAAAGATTGCTGTTTTCTGCAGAACATGAAGTTTCTTAGAAAGCTGCTGTTTGCTCTTGCTCAGGTTAAATAAATCTGTTAGGTATTTAATTACTAAAACTTTATGAATTTAGTAAGACCACCTAATACCTTAGTCATCAACTGAGGCTTGTTAAGAAAGGTTTAAGCTGTGAATGGCCTTCTAAGTCTGCTACTGTACTTTCAAAAGTTGTGTATTCCTGGACCTCCATTTCCCAGTCTTTCAGGATTGTCAGGCTGCGAGTGAAAGCATTTCTCTTTGAGGAACCACTGAAGCGTACGCAATGATTAACACTTCAAATATGTAAAAGATTCTGTCACATCCTGTCCCATACAGAGGATGTCCTTTGTCCTTGAACATTGTAGATCATCTTTCACTGTGTGCACACCTGCGAAGTTCACTGACAAACTGCTTTCTGCTGCTTCAATCCTTCTGTTTTTGTTTTCATATGTTCCAGCGACATACTGAGACTCAAACCTCAGTGGGCCCGTAACGAGGTAGAAAAAGAAAGTTAGAAGCCTAAACATGGTATGTCCCAAGTCAATTAGTATACTCAGGTTTTCATTATTAAAATTTTCTGAGCTGAAAGCTCTGTTTCTACTTAGACATTAAAGTGTCTGTCATGTCAACATCACTATTGTTATCACTTTGTTACACTGGAAAATCTCAATATGTAGGAGGGGAAAGGGAGAGGAATGACCCCAAAACATGAGGGAAGGGAAACCTTTCCATCTCCTTTTAGAGGGCTTAGGAAGGATATGAGAGATTGGAGATGGTTTCCCTATTCCATCTGGGAACATGTTAGTCTAGACTCGGGAAAGTGTCCTGCCACGCAGGTGATACTCATCAAGGCTGAGGGGGAAGACAGTTCTCAGTTGAAACTGCCTTTTTGCACACAAAAAGATCTGAGACTTACCTAAAACTATTCAAAAACAGTTTAGATTTGTAGAGTTTATGGGCCTAACTCTCTGACTACATTCAGAGCAGCTTAAATGGGCACATTGCTACTTGTGCTACAGGGGAAATTGCATTAAAAATGCACCATTAGCCCAGTCCCTCTCCAATAGCATTTATGGTTTCCATTGGCTCAGTTTGGCATTTTCCTGCCTGGTTGCTAGATTCTGAAGCTTTCCTTTGAGGCTCCTCCTTTTTCTGTCATTGCAGAGCATAGTGCATATGCAGCTTGTAAGGACAGTGCCTCGAAACTTGGCAGCAGGTAGTTCTTCTCTGCAGAGGCTGTGTGTCGCCCTAGATAAAGTATTTATAAAAAGCTGTATTCCTTGTCCAAGGGAAAATAATGTGTAAACTTCCTTTTTAAAACAGTATTTTCAGCCTACCTTAACACTTGAACTTCATGGTTAGTATTATCCCAGGCCATTTCCTCATTTGAAAACTGCGAAAGATTTGTACCAGAACACATGCTAAGCTTGTCCACATGGAACATGGTGGTTGAAAAGGCAAAGGTTTTACTATTTGCAGATAGTTTCTCTAAAACATAGCAACACTCTTAAATCTTGTACATCTAAAGAATTATTAGTGAATCTTGAGACCAGCTGTAACACATCTGAAGATTAAGTGTGGTTGATCCAGGGGCAGAAGAATTCATTCAGGGCTCAGCCACAGATCTGTAGCATCCCTTTTTGTAATTCATGATGTCTATGGATGGTTTAGAATGTGAGACTGACTCACTTCCCAGAGCATACATCAGAAGCTCATTAGCTTTTCACTCATTTTTCAAATACATTTTGTTCCAATAAAAGCAATGAATTAAAAATCAAACCATAAGATGCTGTAATATTACTTCTCACAGCTACATGCAGACAGTTTCTGTTTTTTCTTTTATTCCTTATTTAAGCTCTTCTGATTTGGTAACAATTCGTTTATGTAAATATAGTTTATAAAATGCACTCACAGTTCATTCCAATTTATAAAATCGTTGACTTTGAAATGCTATCTCTTCAGTGCAGTTCCGTAATAGAAATATTTCATGTCAGGTACACAAAGGCCAGACTAAACAGCAAGCTACACCAGAATTTTCCTGGCTTCAACCTTAATACAAATGGGTCAGGAATTTCCTGGTTTGAAACGTTTTTGATGGAATTTTGAAAATGTTGTGACATTCTAATCTAACGCTATTTAAATTAAATAGTTCCCTTTGGTGTTTATTTCAAAAGCTATAATTTACACTAAAACAAAAGAATTACAGACATCTAATAAAGCATTTTGATTGATTTGGGGTTACTTCTGGCTTGAGGCATGTCTGGATTTTTGATACTTTATTCACAGTTAGAAAAAAAAAGACTTTTTATGTGACAAAAAACTGCTATAATGTCAGTCTAGTGCTAATATTGTGTTAAACTTTTCATGTTGGAAGCTATGAATGGAGGAAAAAAAACTTGGTAAGGCTATATTTATTAGACATCAGAATAAATCACTATGAATGACAAGGAAAATTGCTAACCTTCATTTGACAAAGTTCATGTCAGAAATATAGAGATATATTTCTATGTTCTCTAGCCTTAAAAAGAGCAGCTCCTGTTTCACTTGGGCATTTTAAAAAGAGCAACCCCTGTTTCACTTGGGCATTTTCTCATACTTAAAAATCTCGCTATTTTCCCTTTTGTGCCTTTTTTTTTTTCCTCACTCATACACTCGAGTTTGGTATTTGTATTCTTGCGCCCCTCAAGTTTGCAAAAGCTCAGTTGCTGATGAATATATGGTGTAACAACAATCATGATAATGAAGACTAATTTATTATTCTGTTCAAAGTGTAATCTGAGGCAGTTGTAAATGTCAGATGCGTGAGAGGTTGTTCTTCTTTCCTTATTCCTCAGTTAGGAGAAAATGGAGAGTTTTCAAAACATGGCAGGAACATTTGCACTTAAAAATTATTTTCAATGTTTACAAAATCTGTGTTGCCATCTGAACCTTTGCATTTAATGTTGCCATTTGATATTTTACTGTTGGGATGATTTCTGTGAAGATAAGTTGGTACTGAAGTAGAGAAGTAAACAACTGTCTATCCCAGAAACTATACTGTTGTTTTGAAATTTTGCGTAAGTTTTGGATGTGATTTTTTTTTTTTTGAGAGTTCATATAAGCCAGTGTAGCTGTCAGAGGGGTAGAAAGCTAACAGCCACCTCACTTTTAGCTACTTGCTAATATATTTTGCAGCATCTGTTTTTGCAAACCTCCCATCCCAATAAATAACTAATTTCCTAATTTCTGGGCAGTTAAACTTCAGTTACAGAAGCACAACTAATTTTATTTTTATCTGCATGTGGAAGGATTCGAAGCCCAGGCTAGAAGCAGGCAACATCAAACCTCATTAAAAATGGCAACTTGGCAAAAGTGTGATGTAACTATCACAAAGAACTAATGCTACTGAGTATTTTACAGGCAGAAAACTAGTTATAAGCCACAGCTGTGGATAGGAATGGAGAGAAAAGGAAGCATGCTAAGACTGCAGAAGAAAAGTTGCTTTTTCTGAAGAAAGCTTAAGATGTTTGAGGCAGCCTCTCAGCTCTATGGTACACGGATGATTTACCCAAGAAGCAGAAAAACACCTGCTGAGGAAATGCTGACAATAGTACCTTGTTGTTAACTGTAGTACTTTAAAATGTCTTAGAAATAGTAGTCATTTGAAAGGCAAGATATTTCAAGATTCAGAGTAATTTAAATTGGGAGGGACCTCTGGACACTGAAGTTCAGCCCTCCATTACAAGTAGGACCAACTACAGCAGGTTGTAGCTCAATATCTCCAAAGATGAGCAGTGAACAACTTGACTGGACCCTTGTTCCAGTGTTCGACTACTTAATTAAGAAAAATGATTTCCTAATACATCATTGGAATTTCCTGTATTACAGCCTGTGTCAGTGCCACTCGTCCTGTCCCTGTGTACTTCTGAGAAAACTCTGCACCTTCACCCCACCCCAATTTAGCTACCTTATGTTGCTGTGTTATTATATTCGTGCTGCCTGTAATGGAAACCAGCAGCCTTGTTTCCAATAGTAGCTGCACCTTCCAAATCATCTCATTTTTCAGGGACCCAGAGAGAAAAATTAGGAATACAAACACAACATCTAAACTGCAGCATTTTGCTTATGTGACATGTTAAATATCAGTAGCAACAGAGCAATAATTGTCTATCTGATTTCTCCTGTTTTAAAAAATGCAAGTCTTAATGCTATTTAAAATATAACCCACATCTAGATGGACTTTAAATGTTATTACTAACAGGAGTCTAGTGGACACTTTTCCTCTGTGTTGATACTAGTTAATTAGATTTAATAATGACATATCTTCTCTTGAAACATAACTGTCTGTAGATGCTCCTTGTTACATATCATAGTATTAAGAAGTTCCCTTTCTCAATCATCCTCTTATAGGCAGTGTTTTGCCTACCCCACTTCACTGCTGAGCAGCTCTGAAGGATAGAATAGCTTCTGAGCCAGTTAGAGTGTGGCATGATAAGTTCATGATTAGTAAAGAATATGTACAGCTGATCACAGTAAAAATTGATTATTCTAGATATGATAAAATACAGTACAACACTGGTGCCAGTGTGGTGCTTTGATGAGCCAAGGGCAAGTACCTGACATGTTTCCGTGTATATAATTTTGCTTTATTTTGTTGCCTAGGATGTGTTTCAGGTCACCTAAATCTAGCTGTCTGGGCAGGCACCAGTCCGGAGCAACTCCCCATTGTGATTTTCCTTTCCTGTCTGCTAAGAAGTTCATAACCAGTCCCATTTATTTATTTGTTTCTTTATTTGTTTATTTATTTAAGCTGGCCAAAGCCAGCTAGATAAACTGCCCCTAAGCATTATCTACCTTTTGTGTGATATCCCAATTTTATTTTCGTAAGAGTTCTTTTTATACCTTCTAGTTGAAATTTGTGATTTCAAGGGGCAGTGGAGACTAGAGCCAATATATCTGTATCTGAATGGGAAACTGAAGCATCATAGTCTGAAAGTGGAAGCAGATAACAAGAAATCCATAATTGGAATCCATACTATATAATGTCCAGTGCACTGCCCCAACCTCCTGGATAAACTGGAATGTGAATCCTCTAGGGACTTTTGTTTTTTACCGAGAAGTGCTGCAACTTCTCCTTAGGTTATTATATGATAATTTCCATTTTTTAAAAAAGATACTAATTAAACCCCAGCTTAAAGATCTAAGAGTCAAAACTCCAAATGTGTGAAGAAAATAAAGGGCTTTACATATAGCCACTAAAAGAAAGCTTATCTTAAACATAATCTCCTGATCTTTGAACAGGACTTTAGTCATGACCCTCCCCTCCCCAAATGCTTGAGATTTCATCTTTTTCCCCCTTAATCTTTACTGTCTCTTATGTGTGTGCATTCAGCCGGCCCAGTATACTCTGTTTATGCAGTGGTGGCAAATAGTGATAAATATACTGCAGAGTAGCAGGTCTTTGCACAAGAGCTGTGGCAGTAGTTTAATCTGTTCAGTGCAAAGACGACTCAGTTTGGAAAATCTGGGTGGTCTTGGATGAGAAGGAAACAACAGCGTTGTTTCTGTAGCTATATTTTAAGCAGACCACCTCCTTGCCTTTTTGGAGGATGGGGGGCAGGGAGAAGAAATAAAAATGGCATAATTTGATCCATCATCAAAAGCCAAGCCAATCTGTAAGGCCCCTTTTCGAAATCCATCACGTTTTTTTTCCTCCTCTGTTTGAAAACAAAAGAGAAATCTTGTTGGAATTCTTTATTGGATTTGGAGGTTTGCGTGGTTTTTTGCATAACAATGCTGCTGAGATACAATAGGGGGAAGTCTCCCGGATCAATGGCAACTTACAGTAATGCTCTCTGCCTGTTGGTATGGAGTATTTAACAATACAGAGCAGAGCGGATGCTTATCCCTGAAATTAAGTCAATGTGACCTTTTGTGGTTTTAGAGCTAATTGCAGTAAGTCTACATAGCAGGGCATTACACCATAGAAAATACCTCTTAAACCCTTTGTTTTGGTCCAATATGAAAGAATTTAGCAGGAGGGCTGATTAGGATAAGTGATTTAATGTGGTTCAAGATTATTCCTCTGGATGATTATTTTAGACAGAATTAATATAACTTTTCCAGTGATTATCAGTCACCTTTGGAGAGGTAGATGCTGGCTTTGTGTCTAATATACAACATGATAATGTTTTGTTTAGTGTTAAGTAAGTACAATAAATATGAAAAATTCATCATTCTGGCAGCCTAGAATGGTTTTTAAAGGGTATAAAAGGGAATTCAGAGAGGTAAATGTTCACTCTGTGTGTGTTCTGGGAAAAAATGTAGTGAAGAATACATAACTACTTCAATGTGTGTGGGACAATAAAATATATACACTCTTGTTACTACCTTAGCATATGTACATGCCTTGTTTCAGTAAACTGAACTTACTGCTCATAATTCAGCAAAAATTACCGTGAATCGATATGCAAGAGAGTTTTTAAGTTTAACTTAAGTTTCAAAACAATTAATAAGTTTTCTTCCTTAATGGCCTCTAAATAAAAGGTAACTTGTTTTGGTTTCTGTTGAAAATAAATGGTTTCATACAGAATAAGCTGCTTCAGGACTTTTTCTTTCTAAACCTTTAAGAGCCGGTTTGGTCTTTACAGAAGAAAATCCAGATGCAACTCCCACTTGTGTTTGCGCTACTGCCAACATACCTAAGGTATGATTAAGGTGGTACTGCATGTTACTGAACAAGTTGAACAAAATAAATTACTTTCAGAACTACTCAGTATTTTGCATGTGGATGTGTGCAAGTGTTATGTGGCTAAAATTAGACACTGAGATTTTGAGCTGAAGCTGTTTGTAAGCACTTATTAGCTACTTATTTTTTTCCTGAATGCATGGCTATATTGTTGAATATATTTGCCATAATTTTAGATACTGTTACTTATTTCCCTTCAGTAAATGTTGGCAGCCTGCCTTCATTTCTTTATATCTGTGCCAGTTTTTGGACACATAGTGCTATATTTTGGGATCATGCTGTTGTAGATCAACAATTGTTTTATTGGAGACTTGAAGGGAGTGTATCTGCTGTTATTTTAACTAATCTGCAGCATTTTTTAATTGCCAATGGCCTTGCCCCATTACATTTACAAAATCAGTTTTAAAAAAGCCCCATTTTTTCCTACTTTTGTTTTAAATTTGGTAGTCCCTGAAAAAAATATCTGAAACTGTAACTTCTGTTTATTCCTCACTTTTGTATTTGTTTCTTCCATTTCTTCTCTTTTCCTTACTCAAGGTTTGCTTACTTTTTTATGTATGCTCTTCAGATTCTGTCCTTTGTTTAAAGTACAATTACTAAATTTTATGGTATTGTAATAAACCAAGGGATCGACTATAGCCCTTGTTATACACCCCGTGCAAGCAACCCTGAGAAAAGGCTTCATGGGGATAGAGATGTCCTTTTATAGCTGACCATCACTTACATGGGTTGCTGATAGGAAAATAAGAATAGAAATTGGACCTATCTGAGAAATTAGTCCTCCATCTATAGAATTAGATAGTACAGCACACATTTTCAGATGAGTTTTCACTGTGATTCACTCAATGCCAATACATTAGAGGAGCATTAGGGAACATATATTTGAACAGCACAGACACAGTACACTTTATACTCTACTGGAGTGCAAGGAGGAACAGAATACAAATGGAGTCGGTCTCCCTCTAAGCCTGTTTCTGACTGTACTACTACATCTTATTTGCTCATGGCCTGCATTGACTTCAAACTTAAAAAAATGCTGGTTTAGGCATTTAACAAGGGCCAGAGCAGTTTTATTTGCAGAACTGCCCTGAACAAGTCTATATTTTAATCCTAAGTAGTTAAGCTGGTGTAATTGAAAACATGTGACTTCTAATTGCAACAACACCCAGCTCCTAATGCTTGTTGTGCTTGTCCTGAATAAATCCTAAGGCATGTTGGTAAGGTTACTGCCACTGGCCTTCATTTTGAAGACTGGGAAATTGAGGCATAAGGTGACATATCTAGTTCAGTGAGGCATTGTCAGGACTGTCTCTGAAGTGTCAGCTCAACACACAGTACAATAGACCATTAACTTCTTTTTGGCCCTTCTGTTGCCAAGGAGAGTGTAGTTGATTCAAACGGTTTTCAGATACCTAGGAGCAATGTATGAATGGTCTATTCATTCCTATTATTTTTCTCAATGATTTCCTTTCTCTAGAGCTGTTAAATATATGTCCATATTTTTGAAACAGTAGTTGTCTTGTGGTTTGCCTTTCATTTTCATATTGTACCCAATTCATATTGGTTTCTTCCTTGACTGTTTACAACTTTTTTCACAGTTTGACTAATGTTGATAGGTCTCCATAACAGTCTTTATACCTAAACATTCTTAATCTAAATTAAGTTTTCAACAATAAGCCTAATTTTAAAAGATGGAGTGTAAATTTCTGCATATTTTCTGATTTTTAAGCTGCGGGTAGCAGTGGCAAGCACAGTTGCAGCAGCAGAGACAAGAGAAAAGCGTCATGTGACACTGTTCAGGGAGGGCAACCCAGGGATGTAATATTACACCCTGCTACAGCCCTATGAACACGCATTAAAAAATGACAGTACTTGAACAAGATTTTCAGAGATATTTCAAATGGGCATTTAGATTTATGTGACATTCCATTTTTCTGAAGTTGAATGGAAGTCATGGGTATGATCTACATGGGAATGGAGTTTATTTCCATATGCTGTACAAGGATATGTGTGACCGGGAGACTGGGGACTGGGAAATCATCTACTCTTCTCTGAGGTAGGAAAAAACAAGCAAATACAAAACTAGTCTGATTGCTACAAGAATCCACTTCAAGAAATGTTTAAGTAATTCCAAAATAAGGAAATAATTTGTCCATCAGTATAATTTTGATGCAGGCCTCATACTTTTTCAGTTTTTGTACCCTTTCCATCCATGCATTCTCATGGAATTTGGAGAATCATTGACTTTAGTGGTAGCATGCATTTAACTAGTGAGGCACTGTGCAGAAAGAAAAATTGCAGAGGGAACTGTAGGGTTTGGGTATGTGAGTCATATTTGTAATAAGGATCCATAAGGTGGTAAATTTAAGATTTACAATAATTTTACATTTGAGTTGCTGAATTGGAGAGAAAAAAAGCGTCTGTATAGTTCTTCAGTCCTTATTGGTGATAGAGGGTTTATTTGTATGCTTGAATGTTGGCTCTGGATTTTCTTGTGTTTAAGGTTTTCTGGTTATTTGGGGTTTTTTTTGTGCATGCAGTTTTACAAGAATGACAAATTACTCTCAGAAATCATGGGAGGAAATCAAGCATAGAAATTTTGTCCCGAAAGAAGACCTTCATAGGAGAATGCATGCAAGTACCTGACATAGGGACTTATGATAAAAAATGACTTAATCATAGCTATGACATTGTTTGTCCTATTCTAAAGTCTGTGCTCTGGGTGTAGCAAATGAGATGGGATTTTTTTTTTGTTGTGGCAATATGTTGCTGCTGTTTCTGCTAATCCTTCATGCAGGATGTTAGAGCAGTTATTCTGTTGCTCACTTGAAGTATTAACTTAGAGGTAAGAATATAGTGTGCCTCCTGCTTACCTGCAGATTTCCACTTAGAATGGATGCAGCAGACTGTGGTCTTAACAGAAAAACTATCTTCATATTGTCAAGTAATTGGCAGACCTTTACATGCTAGGATTAGCTTCAGAATTGCTAAAAATTAAATTGATACTATGCCAGCTTCATTCATGCAATAACACCTTTGACTTCAATGGCATTACAGCAGGTCTGAGTTTAGTCTATTGTGCTCATGCTGCCTGATTTTTCCAGGCACAGATACAGGAAGGAACAGGGTGGATATATAACAGTTGATATCTTCTTTGCCTTTCCCATGATTCATTTTCCTTGGAAATTGGTTTCACTGAAGGAAATGATATAACTTAGTAGATCCTTGGTCCAGTTCTTCATACAAATAAAACACTTTATGAAAAAATATTCTTTGTCTATTAAAGCACTGTGTTCACCAAACTTGTCTGACATCTGAGAATATAATAGGGCTACTTCATCTGAAGCAAGGAACAAACAAAACTTTTCAAAGGATGGCCTCTACTAAGTAACTTTTCACAATATGGGGGTTTTGTATTTTCTTTTGGATGTTTTTTAATTGTGGTGATATTTACAAAACCCAACAAAACCGAAGAGCTTACACAACAGTTTTCATTGGAGAATTGTCAGTTAAATTAGGACACAAAGTAGAAAAATAGGCAAATTTAATCTATGCAACAAATTTGGTCTAACCTGATACTAGTTATCGTCATGTCTCATAGAAAGAAATTAAAAAAAGAAAAACAGCTTAGTCTTGGATTCTACCCTGTAGGCAAACAGTAGAGTGTGAATTGTGAATCTGAAAATGACATTTTGGTGAATATCTCTTTATATTTTACTCATTTGTTTTCTAATCATCACTTCAGCATTAGCTTTTGGAGCAGGCATCAAAAAAGGAAAGACTTACTGTTCATCCTGTCTCTTCTGTAGGCACTGATCCTTCTTTATCCTCTGTAAAGGAAGCTGGCTTGTCCTACCTCATTTTGGGTTGCTGCATAGCATGAACTTTTCATGACCTGCTGCCTTGACAGTGCTGGTCTGTCAGTCCGACCAGGGATCCAATTGCAGTGTCTTTCATGCAGCTTTCTGTACTTGGCTGGAGTTCAGCTCTCCTTCATGTCCCTCCTTTAAACTATCCTTCATCATGAGACCTATGGAAAACAGACTTTATAGATGACTCTTGGGCTGACTTACACTGCTCTCACTTTTCATTTTGTTGGATTTTCGTATCTCCAATCCCGTCTCCCCTCCTCCCCTATGGATAATATTTTAATAAGATCTATCCTTTTCTTCTTTGTTATGTTTTCTACAACAGAGAGATCTTGATGCAGGGCTAAGGCAGAAATTAAGTCATCTTACTTATATTTTTAGCATGTTGCATTAAATAAATACTCAACGAAAGGATAAGGACAGCAACACTTACAAATGTGCTAAAAATAGAAAAATGGCTGAGGTATCAGGGCCAGGCCTTTTAGAACCCATGCCACATGGCACTGTTACTTGCAATAGGATTTATTGGAACTGTAATACTGCAATAGGATTTATTTTGGAACTGTTTTTCTTAATTGTTCTTTCAGTTTTATTACCAATGCTCTGAAATATCTATCTCCAGTGATTGTGAGAAAATTATTTTGTGGTTTAGAGCTGGCATGCAAACATTAACACTAAAACAGACTGGTATCTAAGCAGCTCTTGAAAGTAGCACTACTTCGAAGTAAAATTCTGTTCTTCTTGTAAGCCTGTTCATCCAACATCCAAGGACAGGTTGTGCATGGGAGGGCCAAGCCATGATATATAGAAGTATAGATAAGCATTAGTGAGGTTTTCTTTGGGATGGGAGAGATCAGGGAAAAGCAGCAGTGGGAGAAATTGTGATTATAGGTTTGATTTGTGTCCACTCTTCCAATTTGCTGATCTAGTTGACTCCAGGAAACTGATGTAACTCCCTTTAAAACTGTATTTTGGAGAGGTAAACCCTCTCTGCTTCTGAGCTTCCGCAAAACCTTTCACTAAAACTCTGCTATTCTTTCACCACTGGTCCCTTTATGAGAATTGTGCGTTCGTGCTGATTGCTCTTGTACTCTGAAGTAACTACATGTGCTATTTTAAGTGAGATTTATAACTGATTCTGTTGGTTGGGTTTTCTTGGTGGTGGGTTTTTTCCCTATTTCCCCCCCCCAGTGTTGTCTACATATGGGTACACATCATTACAGTGGTATATTGTTCTAGTATAGAGTCTCAATAGCCACTCTGTTTGAACTTAACACTGCAGTTGTGTAAGGATTTTTAGATGCAGTAATTAAACATGTTGTTCTCTAAGTCCATTGACAAATTTCACAATCCAGTGAAGCAGCACCAGTGTCTAGGAGCTATTTTAACTATGCTAGCAAGTGCCAAAAGGCAAATCTTGTTCTGTTTTATACCTGTCTAATACAGAATTTAAACATTTTCTGATCTGGCATGGATTTACACTAATGTTGTACGTGTATTTGCTTCTTTTGATTCCATAAGATTATGCTCCTATTAAGTAGAATAATAAAATAGAACGCAAAGCAGAAATAAAATCTCTCGGTATTTGTATTGGGTCTTCTGAGGCCTGGTTTTGGTAGCAGGGGGGTTATAGGGGAGGTTTCTTTGAGAAGCTGCTGGAAGCTTCCCCCATGGCTGGCAGAGCCAATGCTAGCCGGCTCCAGAATGGACCCGCCACTGGTCAAGGCCAGGACAATCAGGAGTAATAGTATTGCCTCTGTAATACATTTTTAAGAAGAAAGACAAAAAGGGTTAAGGGGTAGATGAAGGTGGCTTCCAGAGAAGAGCAGAGTGAGAACATGTGAACAACAGTGCAGACACCAAGGTCAGTGGAGGAGGTGCTCCAGGTGGCTGAGGTTTCCCTGCAGCCTGTGATGAAGACCATGATGGAGCACCTGTGCCCCTGTAGCCCATGGAGGACCACAGGGGTGCAGAGATTCACCTGCAGCCTGTAGAAGAGCCCACACCAGAGCAGGGGGATGCTGGAAGGAGGGTGTGACACTGTGGGAGGCCCATGTTGAAGCAGGATCCTGGCAGAGACTTGCTGGCCCATGGGGAGAGGAGCCTGCACTGGAGCAGATTTTCCTGGTAGAACTTGTGGCCTGTGGGGGACCCACACTGGAGCAGCCTTTGCCTGAAGGACTATGATCTGTGTAGTAGCAGTGTCTCAGGAACCGTGTCCTGTGGAATGGACTCACGATGGAGAAGTTTGTGAAGGACTGTCTTCCGTTGGAGAGACTCCACAGGATGCAGGGAAAAGACTCCTCTGTCTGAGCAGTGGCAGAAACAACTGACCGTAACCACCACTCCCCATCTCCCTGCACCACTGGAGGTGAGGAGGTAGACCTTTGAAGGAGAGGGGTGGAGGGAAGGTGTCTAAGATTTATTTTACTTTTCATTCTTAAGCTCTGATCCTTTTAGTAATAAATTTAATTAATATCCCCATGTGGAGTCTGTTCTGCCCATGATGGTAAGCAGTAAGGGGTCTTTCATGGTCCTTAACTTATGAAACCCTTCCTTATTTTTTCTGTCCTCTCCATTTGCAGAGTGAAGAAAGAGCAGCTTTACTCGGTACCTGGCATCCAACCAGCATCAAACCACTCCAGTATTATATTTTAATTATTTTACTAATAAGTGCAAATAATAGTGACAGGTCTAGTTTATGAAAACCCAAGTAGCTTGAAAACAATTTGTGCATATTCTTTTTTTATCAAAATATCTTTTCTATAAAGTTTCATTGTGCTGAAAGTGCTTTAAAAGAGAGGGGGGCAAAGCCCTAACAAAATGCAGAACTCATCCTCTAACATATTCATTATATACTGCCTATGAAAACTGGAAATTATAATATTTTTGGGGTGGGGATAAAGCTTAGTGATGCATACGATGTTGGGGTCTACAGGAGCTTAATAGCGAGAGGGATGGTCCATTGCTCTTTCGTGTTGAGCAACGAGGCATCTGTTTAGTAGAAGGAGAGAATCTAGTGTAGTATAAGCTATGCCTTCCCCTACTTGTGGGCAGCCAAGAAGGCTGCTGAGTTTTCTCTTGAAATGTGACAGGTGAAAATGCTATTTAGTGAGTTTTCTTCCTAGACAGTGAGCAGACAGAAGGAGCTTTCCCACACGTGCCTGACACAACCAGCGTTTGCTGGTTGCTATATTTCCTTTGTGAGAGTGAGGGGTAATTCGTAGAATGGGATAATGACAAGGACTTTGCTGGCTGCAGTCAGTCTTGCTGACTGCTCTGATCTATTTAATCTCATGAGTTTTTATTAAATATTTCCCTCTATTGTAAAAGAGCAATGTGAAAGAAGGATCCTCTCTAGGGCAATGCTTTCTAAAGATGACAGAGATCTTGAATTAAAACAAAGAGAAATACAACCAGCAACTCCCAGACTGTACTTAACATTCTTATCTGCACATGTAATGTATCAGTAAGGCATGTGTGTGTCTGGTTGCTTACTCTTTACAGGAGCTACTGGTAAATGTTGCCCTTTTTTTGTACTAGTACTGGCTTTCTTGAAGTGCATTATACTCAGACCAGTAAAATATACAAATCCTTCTGAAGTCTGTATTTATCTCTTCCAACCTTTTTCTTTTCAGAGTACCTTAGTACAGAAAATTTGTCTGATAGCAAAAAACACACACACAAAATTCAGTAGATTGCCATTCACATGAATGTAATGTGCCTTCCTCTCTGCAAATTCCCTTCTTAATTTGAACAGTTTTCTAATTGCATATTTTATTCACCCTAGACTCTATTAATCCATCTAATGCAGAGACTTTAAATATCTTCACACATCAGTTCTGCTGAAGTAATGGAAATTAAAACACATTAACATATCACATCCTACTGCTGATACTTTATATTTACTTGCAGTGATACATAGAATTTTCTTTGAGGAAAGGACAAGATGAGTAGTTATGTTTTCTGTACAGCAAATCAAAATTTCTTTGCAGGTTTTCCTGTAAAGTAAAGCTCTTAAAAGTATAAAATTTTTGACTGAGAATCTCTATATTGGATGTCACTCAATTTCCTGGTAGCAGTTTTATTCTTCCTGTCTACACTTTTAGTATTTATTTTTCACTTTCAAAAAATATTTTTGTCTTAAAATCTTCTTGAACAATTCTATTTCATATGTTTTATTGCACGTTTATAAACTAGCATAAATACAATTTTGAGTAGAGGGAGTAGTTTTGGTTTTGCCTTCCTCCTCCCCTTTCATTTTAAACCTTCAATTCTGGGAAATATAGCTGCCTTGGGGATTCCTTTGAAAAACCTGATAATGAATGTAAGATGTGAGTGACTGGTGTGTGATTGTGTTGATGTTTTTCCTTCTCTTGAGCCCAGTTTGAAATTCAGCTCTGCACAGCAGGGATTGTCCTCAGCCACATATGACTATTTTGAGGATTGTGTGCTTGAGTAGCTGTGCAGGCTTTGGGCAACCGGCAGCAGTTTGTCATGGCTGCCTTTAGGCTAGTAAACCTTGGGGATTTTAATCCCTGTCCCTCTCTGTCAATCAAGTCTGTTTCGCTTTCTGTTGTAATATTATATGTTTTCAGACAAATGGTGTTTGTTCTGTAGTAGGTGCAAAAACACCAAAAAAGGAAAATATACAGTGTAGAGGATTTACCCATTTTTCCCCAGTTGTGCCACTGAAAATTATTTTCCCTGTGACATAACTGTTCATATTTAAATAATCAAGCTTACTTGACTGTTTTCTCATTGTTTTATTTTGATTGAGTGCTTTGATGCTGTGAATCCTGGCTGCATTTAATTCTTTATAATCATGTGAAACTAAGCCTTGAATGGCTTCCAAATGAATATTATTTAATTTTCTTTGGCATTCACACAAGCAGAGACTTTGCCAGCAGAGCAGTAAATACAGACTTTTTTTGACTTCCGTGTGACATGGACAGATTTTAGACCAGCTCTGTTTTGTATTTCTAAAGTACTGAATAGGCTATTCTAAATACTATTATTAACATTCTTTTCTTTCCTTTTAGTCCCAAAATGTGAAAAGTAAAGGATAAGTGGTATTAACTTATTTTTTTTTCAGTGCTGTGTGAGCTGGAAAGTGAGTTTCCACACTTAATAGCCAGGTACTCTGCAAAGATTGTCAGACATACTGAATGTCCTAGAAGAATAATTTTATATTTATTTGTGACACACTAAAAATATTGTAAAACATGGGGGAAAAGGAAGAATGCATTTATATGGCTGTAAAATTGCAAAACCTTACATTGTAATGTTGACAGGACTTCCAACATCCCAAGTGACTTAGTTTTGATTTTAGGCTTGTTTTTGTCCCTTGTTCCTTCTTGGACAAGTCAATGAATGTGGTTCACGGTCTCTCAAGGTAATTCATACTGAAACAGGGGAATATTGATTTCACTAAGTTAGTCATAGAAAAACTTAGGAACAAATTGTGCTCAAATATAAGTGATTTCAGGAGGAGATGGGAGCATTGTCTTATATTACTTCATGTAGTACGGGAATACGTGTGGCTTTCAAAGGCTTTTTGGTTGTTGAAATCACACAATTCTTTTCATGCTTGAGAGGAGCAGACAGCCAAGAAGTCAGAGGTTGCTCACAGTGAGCCAGTGGAGCTGTGCTGCTAACTGTGATGTGCTAGGAGCAAACCAAAAAAAAAAAAAACAAAACCATACTTTTCTGGCTTCTCCCAGTGGAAATAGGCGCAGAGTCTAAATGTTGGAGGGTTTGAGGTGTCATTTTTTTATTTTGCAAAAGGCAACGTAGTTCCTGTTCTGTGACCCCCCGATTGTTTTCACAACCCATCAGGCTTTCACCCTTGGTGTTTGGCCCCATTTTCCCCCTCACCTCTTGAACATTATTTCTCTAATTGTAGAAAGATGAGTATGGGGGCTCTTTTTGTTTGTGGTTCAGTTGTTGGTTGATTGGTTTTCTTTTTTCTTGGGGTATTGGATTTTTGAGTTGTTTTGGGTTTTTTTCAATTAAATGCAGGATCATCAATTGATCCCTTACAGCAGGTTACATGATGAGCAACAACTTCCATGGTATGACGATAGGGCTAATGCCAAGTTGTCTGACTTCTGCCTTCCTGTTGAATCTGAGAATGAGTAAGTGCCTAAAGTCACTGCTTAGAAGGGAGAAGTGGTATAAACCCTTCATAACAGACTCCACATGGGACAAAATCCATGGGTTTCCATGGATTCTCTGGTCACCATAGTATATGTGCTTCTGTAAGAGAAAGTCTTGCCTTCTACTCTGATTTTCTAATTTGGATTTGAGTATTTAAAAGCTGCAGGCTATGTTACATATATTTGGCATGTACATGAGCCCAGAACAGGAGTGTACGAAATGCAAAAATGAAGTGGCAGTCAGTTCTGATTGATGAACAGGAAAAATCTCCTGAGATGTTGGAGACAACTCTTGCATTCCATTTCAATATGATATTAGGGAGATATGTTAAATACAAAATACTGTGCATGTCCCTTTTATGTTCTGAGAGTCTGAACAGACATTTGAATTTTAGAACCCTTGGTTCTGCTTGCTGGCTAAGGGACATGTTAAAGCATGTCTACTTTTCCTGTAGGGGGTTTTAAAAGCATTTTTCCTTGTAATTTTCATGCTGTTGTAACTGTGTTACTTACTGAGTCACCTAAACACTATGCATTCTGCAAAACTTTGACCCACTATTCATCAGCCTGTCAGACTCCCTTGGTGCAATTACAGAATGCATGAGGGAGGTTTAAAATTATTTGATCCCCTAGTTTTTAACAGTTTTACATAAGATTAACTACTAACTGTCTCAAAATGCTGCTGTATGCACTATCTTTATAATCCACCAGAGACATGCTCTCGAGAGAACAATGAGACATTTATGGTGGCTGGGTGGGAGGGAGATTGGAAAGTGTAAAATAATTTCTTACTCATAAACTCCCAGTAAATTATCTTTTCATTTTGTATTAAAGCAGTTTCAATAAAGATCTACATCAGTGGATTGCCAGAAAATAGCACTATATTTCTATCCCTTACTGAAGGGATAGCAGTGAAACTATCAGGTGTTTTTGGAAATCATTTCTCACATCCTTGGATCTTAATTTGTGCTGAGGCCTTTCATTTATATTCCTGTCTCATCATTTCATGTTCATTAATTTAGAACCTCAAGTTACTGAGCTGTAAAGTCTGCTGTTGTTTTCATTTAAATTGCAGAATATTAAACAGCAGTGATATGTTACATTCAGATGGCAGTGCTGTTTTTCTCCTGAAAATTGAAGATGTACAGCCCAAAACACAAATCTTCCTAGAAGATTTGTCACTGAAGAATAAGTGGTTCCATAAAACAATGGTCCTGACCCTGATTGCCTGTTTTCTTTACACTCCAGTAGTGTCTTACATGGAATTACAGTCAATGGCCATGTCACTTTTTGTAGTGCTCTTGATGATGACCCATCTCTGTAGCCTACCTGGTCTTTGTTGTGATTTTCTGAAGAGTTCCCTAGTCTGGTGTAATTTTATATGTGGAAAATTAATGAAAGTATGAAAGATGGTATGGAAGTATTGGAAACGTCTTGCTATGTCTGAAACGTCACTTTTCATATGTAAAGCTACATGGACACAAAATGTATAAGGATGTCAGGACCATTCGCAGTCTCTTCCTCCAATTGAAATTGGCTTTTTTACAGTTTTTTTTCTGGAATATAGAGTAGCTTGCTTTGAGCTGGATTATCCAGGCTGCAGCATCACATTTGTTCAAAACTTGCCATATTGGCTGGAAATTCTTCAGGCTTAACCCTAGAACGGAGGTATAATAACCTTTACAAATGGCATCAAAGTCACGAGCTAAGGAATCTGAAGATCATGTCCTTGGGCATGGAAGAGATTGAAATTAAAACCCCATCTATATACCATGATTGTATTATGGTTCTTAGTCTTACAGTCTGATCTTTGGCAAAACAGCCTGCAACGCATACGATAATAATTGGTTAGAGATCTTAAATGTCTATAAGGCACAATTTTACTACAGCAAAATATACAGTTAGCTAGTGTCTAATAGATGAACTGAGATACAGGTGATATTCCTAGTGAGTAATGAGCATCCTTCATTCATTATAATCTTGTTTATTCTTGCTATTTTTAAAATAATACATGATTGCCATTTACTGATATCATCACTGTTGAATTTTACTTTAAAAGTTTTATGCTATCTATTCTTCTGCCTCCTTATTCTTCACTAAAGCAAAGTGTTAGTAAATTTAGTTTTCTATATGAATAGTCTCGGGCTTCAGGTTTTTTCTTCCTCTCTGTTAATTCAGGTTGCTCATGTTTTAACTTGACAACCAGGATTACATAGCCTAAACTGATAGACCTGTGTGTAACTCTTCTAACAGTTCACCTTAACTCGAACTCCTGGAGACTCTTTCACCAGTGTTTCTGCCCAGCACTTGAGGAATGTGCAGTTCCTGGCTGGTATGCTGATTTGCTGTAGGTATCTGCTTAAATGGGAAACATTTTAGATGAACAGAAGAAAATTAAAAAACTGCAGTTTTCTAAGGAATTAGTTCAACCAACTACTTTTTTCTGTTGTATTTATGAATTTCAAAGTATCATCAGACTTCAAAAAGTTGATTAGCTTGCTTGATAGGAAGAACTTGCATAAAATTAGTCGTGTTTATTCACTTGCTGCTTTCAGTGCAATGGAAAATGAGAGATGCAATATGTGCATGGCATACTCAAAGCAATACATGCTTTTACTTGACTCAGTTTGAACTAAACTGAGGTAAAGAAAAAAACAAACAAACCCCCCTAACCAAACAAACTGACAAAACCCAACAAATACTGCAAAACAAACAAAAAACACCTAAAACCCCAACCAAAACCAAAAGCACTCAAACCTAGAAAAGCTATTATCATGTAAAAAGAACTAGAAACTATTTTGCTATGCAAACTTTCCATACTCACATGAAAGATAATTCTCTGTAGAACTGGGAGGGGGAGAAATATTTCTAAATAACAATTGAACCAGTAATGAGGTCTTCATTCAGTTGTTTTCTTCACCTATAGCACAATACGTATTTATAAACCAGTAATACATATTTATGGATTGCTTCCAAAGCAGCAAGTGTTCCACAGTTTGTATAGAAAATGGTTCACAGGGCTCTACTATGAAACTTTCAGAGCTTTGAAAAAAAATAACGGTATCTGTAACCTTCTAAAGAGATACAATCCTAGCATATATCACTGGTAAATTAACCCCAACAAATTAGTGTTTGCCTCTCTAGCTACTGACACTTTGCTTTTGAAACATGACAGGAATTCAATTTCAAAAAGGTATTTTTTTCCCCCTTCTTCCTCAAAGTACAAGGAATGGAGGAGTGAAGAGATGTATCAATTCTGATGTACAATCCATTGCGTCTGGGGGGGAGCCTATGGACCAAACAAACATTGCTCTGATTTTTGGGTGGAGGTAGAAGCTGTCCTGATAACTGTGGAAAGGAGATGATGTGAGTTACAAAACATCGGTTGATATGTCTTGGAGTCATAAAGATGACTTTTGTTTCCTCGTTCTCATAGACAGAGTGTGCTGTGTTGTGTTTTTTGGTTCACCCAGCATAGGACATAGCTGTTGATGTTTATGGTCCCAATTAAATAGAACTAAGCTTGTGGATCAGAACCAATCCATTTTCATACATGCCTTTGTAGCTGCTTTCTTAAAATTAGGATATTTTAGAAAGAATCAGACAGAAATTGTCTGGGGAAGAAAATATTCAGGTCCGTAGGAAGTTGTTACTGAAGGATTTGTGCTAGCTTTTTAAAAGCAACGAGGAGAAGTAATTTTCTAGACATAAAATGTTCTGCCTTCATAGTATAATATCTGCCCTCATAGTATAATATCACTGATCACTGTAACTTTTGTTTCATTAAGGTAAAACTGTAGCTATCTGATTCCTCAGTTGATTCATCCTTGTAGTTATAATATTCCTCAAGGCTTGTTTCAGGGGCCAACAGCATGTCTCCCACATGCACGGAGTAAATCCAGGGTTTAAATTACTGTGGGTCTTAGTTTCTCTTAATACACGTCTTCTAGCAAGTGAATCTAAGTTCACATAGTGCTTTAAAAACAGATCTTTCTCTTGCACAATTGTGTATCTAATAAGAAGGAACTGGGCACTTTTTTTTGTGCTGAAGCTCACACTGAGGGAATGGAGAAACTGAAAAAGATACAAGCCTATTCCTTCACCTCTGCTTATTTCTAAATTACGAGTCTTGTAAAGTCCCAGCTTCATGTTGACACAAGTCTAGACCACACAGTAATTCCTCCTACTCCTGTTGTCCCTTTTTTCTTTTTTTATCTCCACCACATGTGCTCAGGTCAGATATCCTGCAGTTCAGACATAGTCTTTGTGGCTAACAAACTTCCATGCTGATGGGAATCTCCATCTGCCTTGTTACTGCAGCACTGAATATATTTTTGTATTCTGAAACCCTGTATATCTGCTACATCTTCAATAATTTACCCTTTAAGCTGTTTTTTTCTATTTTCCTATATTTTTATTAATAATGAAAAATGCATATATTAGTTTTCTGTAGGTTTTGCTACTCTGCTGCAAAAATGTTTGAAGTGCAAAGAGAAATGTTTTCAAAGAGACTTGAAATTTATGAGTACTCAGAATCCTTTTGATATAATAATTTATATTCAACCTTATCAGGGTCCAAACTGATGTGTTTGCAAGATCTTCCAGCTTTGAACATTCTTAGCAGATTTTGGAGCCTGTTGGTCTCTTATACTCTTTCAGTAAAAGTCCTATTTGGCGATCGCTTTGCTTTGTAACTTTGGGAAGATAACTGAAGACACCGTGTCAATTTTGCCTTTGGTGCTACATCGTCCTTGTCATCTAGAAACGAGAAAAGACCTTCATGCCAAGGGGTAGAATAAAGGAGCTTTCTAATGAAAATGCCAGAGAGTCACAACCACTGTACTTTTAGAGGACAATAGCAGACACAATATTTCTTCCCCGAATTTACAGCCTGTCTTTCATGGCTGATGATTGCAGACAACAGTAAGTAACCACACAACAAGCTAAAATTACTTAATTTAATATCCTTGACTGCACCAATTTGATGGATCTGAACATAGAATTTGCTGGTTCAGGACTTGCCACACAGTCTAGGACCATAATGCTTAATATTAAAACCATGACTACTAAACTGCATAAACTAAGCTATGATTCTTAACATCGTTTCAGTTAGCAGCATCCAGACATGACCTGCTAGTCACCAAGGAAATTCTTAGCAAGACAGAGGCATTAAAGAGAAATATAGGTGCCAGATACTTTTTATTTCCTGTCTCTCTAAGGGGAAAAACAGTGTATTTGCATTTCAAATGCATCTGTATGCAAGCTTTGTAGTTGTCTTACTTCTTACAGGCTGTAATAAGGGATTTCTGCTCTTTGTCTCTTCCACTTTCTTAACTGAATCTATTACATGTAGCAAAATTTAAGTGTTTTACAGTACTAGAAAATGTACATTAAGTTTATGGTGCCATTGCACTCCAGGTAACCAGGCAGCATCTCCTAATTTACAGTTGTAAGAGTTGTCATGCATATTTCTGCTTTGTATGTTCTGTTTGTGTTTTCAAGTGGGGATCCCGTGACCTAATTATCTGCAGCGTACACATCCACAAGTGAATTCAGCTACCTTTGCAGTTCATAGAAGTGGTACTTGGAGAATATGATTCACACATTCATCCTCTGACAGGTCAGGTGAATCACAGCCGAGAAATGCCCTTCTGTCATGGTGAGTCTAGGCAGCTAGCCAAGATGTGAATGTCTGGATTATAGAAGCCTGAAGCTGTGTCCTTAAAATAAAGTGTCGTTGCTTTCATTTCCCGAACAATGCAAACCATGGTATTCTAACACTGTTCGGCTATTTAGATAATTGTGCAAACAAAGTTTACTTTCAGGGTCCGAATTTCAAGAAAATCATTTAATATTGCGGTTGGGTAAGTTAAATAGATTAGAAGATGCATTTACTTAACGTGATGGTTATGTAATATTAGTATTTCTATTATTTGTTTATTTTTCTTGAGAAAGGTAGGACTTGTACTTTACATACAACATGCAATCATTTTTTGCACATGATATGAAATACATTGTAGGCATATGGAAACTTCTATTCAGTGACTGTAAAGGTAGATGCTCCCTCTAGTGCCTAAGACTATTTTCTTGGAATGGCAATAGCTTTGTTGGGCTCTCTGCCATGTTTTACTGTCCAGTTGGTACTTGAGTTCCTCAGGTATCACTCTTAAAATAGGTAATATGAAATGAGGATCAACTCCTTAGTATTGCATGCTTCCTGCATCTTTACACTTGGTATGTAGCAGAAGGAGTCAGACAATGCGTTAGGATAAAGTTAATATATCCTTTTAATTAAAGTTTCTATAGCTTATCAAGTCACTAAATGGTTACTTAAATTGAATGTCACCTGGGAAAACTGTGATGCTTGTGAGCATTTCTGAATCTAAGCGGGATCCCTTGTGTGCATCAAGCGTGAGGAATTCAAAAGTACCTGGACACTAATCTCAAGTTCTCTTCTTGATATTTTTGTTAGCCGATATTTTTAATATGGTTATTGAAGTTATATGAAGTGTTGTAAACAAGTATGTGACATCACTATGTAAAAAGAAGAAATGTCTGAACTATCTAGACAGCCAAACACACTGTGTAGTAGAGAGCATAAGCAGTGAGCATCTATGCTGGCATCTGGGAGGACAAGAGAGGAGAATGGAACATGTTTGTGTCCCATGTGATATGTCCATAGATGAATGTACTCCTTTCTTCTTAGGCTGCAGCTGCATTCATCCCACCCCACAGGCCTTTCTGAAGGCAGCCTTTCAACACTGTGCATATTCTCAAATTTTTAAATGTTATTTTTAAAAATACACATTCTACAGTTGTGTGTCTACTGGTAAATCATACTTAAAAATAAATTCTATTAGGCACAGTATGAGTAGAGGAAAAATATATATGAATCAAGGTATATTCTTAACAATATTTGATATTAAGTTGTAAAATCCAAGGTTATGAATAGTACTGAAATAATGCATTGCTTTTGCTATTATCAAGCCCTCATAGATGTGACAGCAGAGGATTTTAAGGGGATTTGAGGGAAGTGAATTGGTAGGGATTTTTGAAGAAATATGTCACAAGTATGATGATGCTTTGTATTTATTCTGACCAAAAGCTGTCTGAAATGGTGAGATTTTACTTTGAAGGATTTTGTGTTACTTTTGAAGGTAGTATGTCTATGAGTTCTTCCTTCTTTCAGTCTTTGTCTCTGTAAGGAAAACAAATGAAAAATTTATCGTAAAGGCTCTGTGGCCATCAGCCTGAAAATCCTCCAAAAATGTATACAAGTAACATGTATATTCTGCTTAGTACACTGAGAATATCAGTAACATTTTTCATTCAGCTGAATGGAAGAGTGAAATAGCAGTCAACAGCAGCCGCTCCTCTTTCCCAGATCCTTGAGTCTTCTTCATCTTTCCCAGGGAGAACAAGTAAGAAAGTGTCCGCGTGTTTTAGCAATCTATCTTTTCAACATTTGCCACCATTATTCAGTGCAAACAAAAGAAACTGAAACTAATCAACTGTGCTTGATTACATTTTGAAGTACCTGATACTAGAGCTGAATTTTAAAAAAAATATAGCCCGGTAACTTGCTAGCATTATAACCAATTTACTGGTGTTAAAAGTTACTTTCTCAGCATTGCCATTGGCAAAGCTGTTTGCCTACCAGAAAGACATCTGCTTGTGGTGGCATTTTATCAGCATTAATCAGCAAGAGAGTTAAAGAGCAAAATCACACTGTTTAAGAGTTATACTCTACTCAGAAAACTCCTCTTTGAAAAGGATGCTCCTTACATTATGGCTGTTAAATTGTGACAAGAAATGCTTGCATCTTATTTAATGCTTCTCTTGCCTTAAACCACTTGGAAGTCTAAGTGCTGTGTACTCACTCTTTTGTTTCCAGCTGTGCATTGTAGTTTTTGTGTGGTAAAATGTTCACTTACCTGCTTCAAAATTACAAGATAGACAATTGGCTAGGGTTTTAGCCTATGTTTTAGTGATTTTTTGGGGGTGGTTGGTGACCTTCTAAAAGAGAACGCATCTTTCCTAGGAAGGAAAATCGGCACCAAACTTTCTATTGTGTGCTGCATATTTACCTCTGTTGAACTTCTCTCTAGAGAAATCTTGTTTCTTGGCAATGACAGTGTAATGTCAGTGGAGACAAATACAGTTCAACAGAGTCATATTCAGGAATTTTAAAGATCAGGTGGCATGCCAACATCCTGAAATACAAATGAAAATAATCATTCATGAGGAAGCCATTTACATGTGAACATCACATTTCTTTTCTGAAAGGAAAAATCCATATGAGCATTTGGCTTCCTGCTTCAAATAATGATCTTTTTTCTTTTGTGATGTTTTGAGTCAGCAGGATGTGACCCATTCCTACCATTCCCTCCTTTCTGCTTCCTCCCTCTAAGACTATACCTGTTAGAATAGCAAATCATTACTTCCCTTACTGCTGGCTCTGCTTTAGTAAGAAAAAAATGAAAGATAAAGTTTTGGTTATAAAATGTTGAATTATCTCCTTTTCTTATCTCATGACTCGCTGTTGTGTGTTCCAAACCAAAGATATGGGTGCTATTTGAGAAACATTTAATGAAGTAGACATGGTAATCCATCCTTAATGTTTTCTTATAATGACTCCTGTTGCAGAACCAAGATGCTCAGGCTTGTTATCTTAGGCCTGTTTTGCTCTGCTGCTTATGATTAGCTTTGTGCTTCTTTGTTAAAATTGTGATTGTTTAAAAGTGACTAAGAACAGAAGTGCATAGCACTGATAGTACTGATGCAGTTATTCTTCCTGCTTCTATCTAAATATCAGCTCCTATTTGATTCAGAGTTTAACAAGACTTTTAAGTTTATAGTTTTGGTTTTATTAGTAAAAGGTAGAGTCTGTCATGAAACTCTGAAAAAAAACCTTTGGCTTTTGGTTTTTATACTATAAAGTCATTTACCAAGTAAGGATAGGATAATTTAATATAGCTAAATACGTATTTAAGAAATTACTGTTTCAGTAATTATTCCTTGGAGCTATTTTATTTTTGCTCCCTCAGTCTCAGGGATGTCTGAGCAGTGGGGAACTGACCTGACTGCAATCTTGTCATGAATTCAGCTATTCTAATTTATATCACTACTGAAGTTCAATCAAGACGGCCATTTATATGTAATATGTAGTTTTTCTTTTGTTCAAAAACGATGACTGTTGTCTTCCTTTAGATGTAGAATACTTAATGTTTTCTGCCAGTGCTGTTTTTCCAAATTAGACTTCCTCTGGATACATCTGTACACTGTGTGAAAGATGATTTTTCGATATAAAACACAAGGCTATGTTGTGGTTTAATTCCAGCCAGCAACCAAGCCAGACACAGCCACTTACCTCACTCACTCCCACACCAGCAGGATCGGTGAGACAATTGGAAGGTTAAAAGCTGAAAAACTTTTGGGTTGAAATAAAGATGGTTTAATAGAGAAAGAAAAAAACACGCACACAAGTAAAGAAAAAGAATTAATTCACTGCATCTCATGGGTAGGCAGGTGTTCAGCCATCTCCAGGAAAGCAGGGCCCTATCACGTGTAACCATGACTTGAAAAGACAAATGCCATCACTCCAAGTATCCCCTCCTTCTTCCCTCCAGCTTTATACACTGAGCATGATATCATATGATATGGAATATCCTTTTGGTCAGTTTGGGACTTCTGTCCTAGCTGTGTCCGCTCCCAAATTCCCATGCACTCTCAACTTCCTTGCCAGCGTGGGAGTATGAAAAGCAGAGAAGACCTTGGCTCTGTGTATGCCCTGCAATAACAAAAAATATAATTATATTGTCAACCCAGTCTTCAGCACAAATCCAAAACATAGCCCCATACCAACCACTATGAGGACTTTACCCCAGCCAAAAGCAGCATAGGACAGAACTTAGCTTGATTTTGTTTAATTCTCTTAGTGACCTATTCAACACAGTTTGCAGTTTGCCTTTTTATGGGTATATACTCATACCTTGCATTTTATATTTCATCTGGATTTTCTCAGGCTAGACCTAGCAGGAAATGCTGTCTTTGACAAGAGCTTTAAGATGCTAAAGTTGCTGCCTGTACCAGACCTGTATCTTCTGTAAAACCAAGCAGTCATAATAATGAAACAAAACCCCATAAAACCTTTAGCATTACCCTGCATTCCTAACTTAACACTATGACATAAAGCCATTGCTATTTCTTTCAGTTTTCCTTTGTAACAGTTTATCATATCAATAATCTCATTTACACCATTCATCTGACATGTGCTACCAGAGGTTATCTTTTAAGTGTAAATCAAGCTTTTGGAAATAGTCCAGAATATATCACAGTGTGGTATATGTCATTGTTTAAACATGTTGGCCAAGTTTACGTCAGTATAAATACAGTGAATTGAAAGTATGAGCCACTGCTGTGTTCATATATTTTCAGTAGCTATTTTTCCTTTTCGCAATTTTTATGATAGTTGACCTGCTTATGTTGTATTCTTTTTTCTGATTTGTATGCTCTTTCTCATTTTCCATCCAAGGGTTACAGTGCTGTATGCATTTCCTGACAACCAATTAATTGGCTGTCTCTTCACCCAGCCAAGAATAGAGGGAGCAGTTCTACATGAACCTCTCATGTCCATTGATGTGCACAGCAGACATCCTAAGAATGGGGACACATTTCCCTGGTCTTGTGGCTGCATGCTGTTCACATCAATTTCCCATTAAAAGGTAATTTAAAGGTATAGCCCCAGGCAGACTCAGGAGAGAGCTATAAAAAGAGTTTAATTAACAGTTCAGAATAATATAATCTAAGGTTGAATAGTCTGTAACCAGCTCATTTTTTTGTTCACACTTGCCATTTCCTTTACTTGCAGATTAGAGGAGATTTCCTTGTTTGGTAAAGAATGCAATGAAATAAGTCTTCGAAGAAGCTTTATTGTACATGTCCTGGAGCTAGATCACTGCATTATCATAAGTTTTAAACCCGTTACTGCTTATCTTCCCGCTGCATTAGCTCACCTCTTCTGGTCAACACATTTTAAAGAAAGAGATTCAAGCAACCTCACAGTTGGGCCCTCCATGCTTTTTGAAAGCTTTATTGTCACTCAAAAATGCATTTACCCCAACTTGTTCCAGAATAATCCAAAGAAGTAGCTACTTTCACATGAAAAAAACAGTAGAAAATTGGTCTGCAATAGATATTGGGGGCTTTGTATTCAAAACCAGTATAATTGTCTCTTTCCTCCCCTTCTTGTTTGTGTTTTCGGTTCAACTTCCTTTGCA
>VXBA01004174.1:993479-1111311 GCA_013399895.1 Serilophus lunatus | reverse complement strand
GGGGGGGCGGGGAGGGAGGGTGTTTTTTGTCATTTTTGGTTTTTGGGAGGTGTGTGTTTGAGTTTTTGGATTTTATTTTGTTTGAGGTTTTTTTGTTTCCACTCCCCCACACATCTTCCTGTGTCTTTCTGCTGTGCAGGTTCCTGCACAAATCCAGCCAGGCTGGATATAGCAGGATATGTTACTTTCATGACTCCTAACAGCGTTCAACTCAGAATGATTTTCTGTCACAGTGGCTTGACCTTTTCCTGAAAAAATTTATTACCTAAAAGAAGGAGGAAAAAAAGACATGTTAAGGGGATCTGAAGTACTCTCTTCCTTGAAGACTAAAGATATATAGTACTCATTGTCATTTAACCATCCAGCCACTTAATTCATTCTAGAATGCCAGTTACAAGTACAACAATTTGTGGACATGACGTATCTTGTGTGCGTGGTACATTAGAACTATAAGCCTGACAATTTTATTCCATAGAAATCTGTCTTGCTTTCTTAGGCCTATCTCCTTTTCTCTACCAGTGGAAAATATGTAGATTTCTTAGAAACTTCTGTTTTTCACAAGGATCACCTCTGAGGAATAGAATGAAAGTAGTGACTGATTTTTGTATTGCCATGTGGCCTAATAAGTTATATCATTCCATGATTAAACATGGCTATGCTGGGATACATTCTGTGCAAGTTAAATAAGCCTGACTTTTCAAGTATTGCGTTTGTTTTGATTGCAGAGAAAATGGAAGGAGGCATAATTTGATCTTTATTCTTTTGTGTGCCAAGTTTTCAAGTATGTTATGACAGTTTAGGGAAAAAAAAAAGGAAGCAAAACAGGAATCTTTTTGTATGATTGGCAGAAAGACTCCTTAAGACCTGCTTGAAGAAAATACCTCAGTGAAAATGGTTGTGGAGCTCAATCAGCTTTTGCGATATCTAATTAACACTGCCACAACATCCAGATAGTTTGTTAATTACCCTTCTGCTTCTCCCTCCAGTTGCTGCGTCAAGCACAAAAGTTAACAGACATTTCCATAGTATATATGTCAAATCTGTTTATTTTCATCCTGCTCCCACAATAGAAAGCTGTAGAGGTGTCAAAATAAATTTTAACCATATCCATTCTGAAGACTTTGTAATCTTATCAGGCAAATGATAATTTATACATGTCTATTTCAAATATATGGTGAGTTTATCATTCCAACTGTGGAATGGTTGAAGTGGCTTCTGTCTTGTAGTGTTGAGACTACATGCAACACTTTTCAAGCAAGCTGAAAAATTCTCATGGTGCTGACAACAGGGATTTTCCAAAGTGAGCATAGCCCAAGCAGACTTGGTGTTCAGTGCCAGGAAACTCTGACTAGAGGGGTCTTCAGCATTCATGAGTTACAGGGAGTGGGTGAAGGAAATTAAAGCAATTTAAAACAGAGCTGTGTTTCTCAGCTGTATTGTAGATGGCTATCTCATGCAAGTAGTCATTGTGGAATGTGTTTGAAATTTTTTTCCCTTTTTTTTACTACACCCTCACTTTCCCCACTCGCAGGTCAAGCTCCTGATCTGAATCTGTCCTATTCAACAGACCCTGTATATCCAAAGGCACAGTGTTTCCATAGAGAGATGAGAGCACTACAGTAAAAATGGGCTTTACTGTCCCGTATGAATGCAATCTTCATTGCAGTATTGAGCGCTGCTGTGGAAGAGGTGTACTGCTTGACTTGTACCTCTGCTGAAAGACATTGAAGGTGATATGAGCAGGAGTAGGTACACAGAATTTGGCTTGACTCTCAAAAATTGGACCAGTTGGCAGGGATAGTGAATTTTATGAAAAAGCATCACTGAATAACTAATGATATCTGGCGCTTCTGAGCCTTTCTGCACGACAGAGAGAGACAATTGCATTCAAGAATTTGGTGCAAAGCTGTGCAAAGCTGTCTGGAAAACAAGAGACATTCTGCCTGCCCCAGAACATTAGAAACTTTCAGATTCAGAAACCAGTGAGATTAGACAAGAGTAGGCAATCCCAGTACCTTTATCATTATGGTTCAAATTAGAATTTCCAAGCTCTTTAGTGTATAGTGACTATCATGAAATAATTCTCCTCTTTAGCCAGACCTGGTAAAACTTGGAACCTGCAGTCAGGATAAGGACTGCAGGCTCAAAGTGGCACCAAAATATTCAGAAAGGGTATGCATGAGACCTGGAGAGAATTGAATCTCTTAAGAGCTAGTGGGTGCATTGACTGCTCAGTGATGGGACAGGCCAAACTGCTGTATTGAACATCTTTTGACGGACATCCTTAACTGCAGCAACTGTTATCAGGAAAAATTCGGCACATTGCAGTTTTTAAATCTATTTGCAGTCCTCTTTCACTTTACCAGCTGTTCCATCCTTACTTTGTAGTAGCTTCAAAAGTTTTAATTTTGCCCACAGTTAAAATTATGCTTGTGTGGGTAAATGCAAGTGCGTTGTATCTAATGTCAGAGATAATTGCTGGCTGCCTCAAGAGACTTGATAGATTCATTACCTCCACATATGGTAGGAAGAAAACTGTCAGATTTTATTTAAGCTTTGAAGAGCCCTTAAAAGGGGTTACAAATTGTTGTAGAAAGAGCATCAGTTTGCTAAGTAAGGTCCCACACGTTGCTATATTTGTGCAGTATATTTAAGTTGGTACATCCTTTCTATTTGTCTCAGGAAAAATAGTCTGGAAACAAAAAAAATAACAGATTTGTGCGTCTTTTCCTGATACTCATAGGTCTTCCAAAATGAAAGCACTTCATGCTGCACTGTCATTTTGGATATCTGTATGGGCTCTGTCAAATATACAGGGGTATTTTCTAAACAAAATCTGTAATGCCTCTGATGCTGTCACTTAGTAGGAATATGGCTAGTTCAGCAAACATTACAAGCTGCATGTTCAATGTGACATTTTATCTGTTTTATTATTTTTCCAGTGTGATTGCCCTTAATGGCCTTATTGAGTTTGAAGCTGTATTGTATTTGACTGTAGATGAGACATGTTCCTGTCTCAGAAAAGAAACTGAAGTTCTTGTAAGCACATAACAGGAATTTAAGTTGGTCTCACTATTGGCTGCATAGTCACACTCTCCTCCTTTCTTTGCTGCAGGTATCCCACTCACATGTGACAGTTCTGGTATTCACCAAACATGCATTTCACCATCTCAAGCCAGTGAAACACTGGTCCGAGTAGCCAGTAGCTGGTTTGTTTAGCCTGGAATTGACCCTCAGCCTGCAGGTGCAGTTTACATGCTACAGCTGAACTCATTGAGAGGTGTAGAGAGGAGTCCTCCCTTGCTCCTCCTGTCTGCTGCTAACTACATGATTCTGCTCATCTCCTTTGCACATCTTTGGCTCCCACTAGTTTTTTATGTAATTCATTTAAATTGCTATTTCAGCAGAAAATTCTTTCGCTCCTTTGCTTAGGCTTTTTTCTGAGGAGTAGCTGTACCCAGCGCGAAATTTGACAAGCACTTCTTGTGGTGCAAAGGAAGATTAGGGGTAGATGAAGTGACTTGTGTCTAAGGGGGATAATGACAGTAGAATTTGCAACAGTAGGAGCTCCTTCTGCAGTAGCAGTGTACTTGAGATCTGCTTTGCTCATGGTGTCCTAGAACCATAAGCAGAGGAACAGATTAAAGTCAAGGTCAGGAAATAAAGGTGCATAGAAGACAGTAGTAGCAGAGAGCAGAGAATTAGGTGCATCCATCAAATTTTTCTGTCATCATGCTTTTTTCTTGTTTTTTGTGAACTTGTGGCAGGATTTTGGAAATACAGCTGCTGCAGAAAAAGCACAGTAGGTTTTATTGCATGTTTTCCTATTTGAATCCACCTGTCTTGCCTGAAATCTTTGGATGAGCTTAACACATGCTAATCTCTTGCTTGTGTTTTTTTTCTTCACTACAAACATTGCAGGGTAATTTCAGTGTGTGAATGAAATTTTTAAGTAATAAAAGGAGAGGATGAAGTAGTGTTAAGAGTGACAGGAACTTTCACTGTCACAGAGAATATATGAAGACTGTAGGGCAGTGTGATTGCCTAAGGAGGTTTCCTAGTAGTACTTGCTGGAATTCTTAAAAGCTTGAATTGTCCTTTTGTGCTGAACTGTCATGGGTATTTAAATCTGTCATGAGCAAGCAGGGAATTGATCAAAATATAGCATGCATTTGATGTAAAGGCAGCTACAGAAGAAGAGATTAAATCTGTTAGGATGTTGACATATTGAAGTTAGCTCAAGTGGAAATCTAGCTTGTCTTAATTAACACACAAAAAGCTGGAATACGCATAAAGAAGGAAGTCCTTGAGAGCAGATATGGGATCTTCAGGCAATTAACCCTTTTCTCAAATTCAGAATGACATACCTTTGGAGAAGAGCTGGCTGATGGAGCACAATTTTCTCTTATTTTTTCAGCATTTGAGGTTAAGAAATCTAGTTATGCACAAAAAGTTCATTTGTAAAAAAGTTGTGCTAATATCTGTAGCAAGCTGTTGGGAAACTGGAAATCAAAAATCATGGATACAGAAAAAGGTTCACAGCTTTTCCAGTTTTGAAATATTCCAGTCAGTCAAGCATCAGAGAAGTGTACTGCCACATATTGATTACTTAGATATGAGTTTTATATTGAAGTAAATGAGAAAGCATGAAGTAGTTATAATGCTATGCAGAATAATCTTACAAAGCAGTTAAAGCAGGTGTAAAATTCTTCTCCATATTTGACACATCTAACAAAGAGGGCTACTCTGCAGGATGACATGTAGGAAAGCAATTAGTTTATGATGTAACATGCATAGAGAGTCAAAAAATACTTCACAGGATTTTATTTTGAAGCAAAAGAGCATTTATTTGTTGTTGTGTAAGCCTCCTTTGAGAAGAATTTGTAGGTTTCTTTGTCCTCAGTGTTTTCATTTAAAACATTTCTGTGCATTCTGTATGTTGCTTGATTTCTCCTTATGCTGCAATTTTCTCTGGTTCTCTGAGAAGACAGTTTTTGAGGTCAGTAATTTAGAAATTTTTCAGGTGTTGTCTGGATAGTGAAATTTATCTCACTCTTGTCTGAGATGAGGTTTGGTGTGATCTTTTATTGTTTGTGATTTATTTGTGTTAGTAGCCTCTGTCATACAACTAATCACTTTACAAGTGTTCAGGGAGGACATTCTTTTCTCTAGGGAACTCATAGCAAAAGGAAAATGGTCAAGGGAATGGGGAAAATGACAGGCAATTTAAAGCTTTGAAGGTGATGATAAGAAGCTTAAATTTGATGTGATAGAAATGGAAGGCTTCAAAGAGGGATTGACTTGACATGATCAAATCGACAGGTGAGGAAGATGGCTGTTGCAGCTGTGTTTTGCATGGAATGAAGGGAGTCTTTTGACAAGTCAAGGAACAGAATTTTTCTGTTCTCAAGGTGGGATATAATGAGGGTCTAAGCAACAGACTTGTCTGTAGGAAACATAAGCAGAATCTTGGAGATGTTAAGACTGAAGTAGCATCTTAATTGTATGGTAGAAGAAACAGCAAAGTTTCTGGGGTTCTAAGTATAAGTAATAGTGAAAATCAGTTGATTTGTCATCTTGCACAAAGAAGTGGAAAAGTGGAAACTAAATGCTTATAGGGAAAGATGTGGATACTATATTGGCAGTGTGGTATAATATCCATATACTTTCTTATTAGACATTGAAAAATAAAATTGGAAGCACAACTTCTTTCAGCTTCAGGGCAAAGACGCAAGGCAAATTTTCCACTGTGTGAAGGTCGTCAGGAATACAGAGCAGAACTGTGTACACTGTGGAAAACATAGAATCGGTTTAGACAGAAAAAATTCAATTCACCATGAACTGGATTAAAACCTCCTTGAAGCCAAGTCACAAGAATTTTACTGACAGGAGAAAGTTTATTTCAGGTCTTAGAAGTCAGGAAGATACAGAGAAGCTGTGTTGAACTGAAATGTAGGCTCTCTGGCTGATGAAAGGGGTATAGAAAAAATTCAAGCAAAACAATTTTAGTACCTCACGTCAAGTTCTAAAGTATTTCAACTCTCTTCCATGTGCAGTCAGAAACACCCTTATCTGAGAAGCAAAGGGCTAAGCAAACACAGAGAACTGACACAAATCACAGCAGCATAGTAATTTAAAAATTTATTTTCTCTTGTTGCTTGCATGTGGTTTTTTTAGCAGACTTTGGTTTTTTTTGAATGTGGACAATCAAGATTTAAGGAGAACTTTTCAGAAGCATCTTAATACTCTGCTGTTGGGTTTCAAAGCCACATGTTGCTCTTGGTTTTCTAACCAATGACTTTAGAAGGGTTGTCTATGGGCAAGCATCTAATTATGAGGCAGTACCGATAGTGAAGATGTTCCTTTCATCGTTGTGCATTTTGCCTCTTAGATTCTCTGAAATTTGAGGGACTGTTTCTTCTTGGCAATGTCAGAGGTATATTTAAAAATTATCAACTGTTTGTTTTCTCTAGATTTCTCCATGTACTTTTTTCCTGCTTGCTAAACTTGCAGGATATGAAGACTGTGACAGAAATGATTCTGTTGCATGTTAATTGTGTGTGTTATTAAAAAAAAAGTAAGAAAAGAAATCCTGCAGAAATTAATTAACAGTCAGCAGTGACAGACACTCAAAATTTTTAACAATGTAGGAGTATATGAAAAGCCAGGCCCAGATGATTTTAACCAGTGTCACTGCATAACAAAAAATTATGATCTGCCACCATCTTTTCCATGATTCTTTTCTTAGCCTTGAGCTTTATGAAACACATTTATTTTAATTTCATTTATGTTACCCTCTGAATAACACGGTGGCTGAATGTCAGACCAGAGTGAAATATGCTCTCTTCTACTCTGGGCTTTCACACAAGCTTTTACTTCCTCCTGTTACTGCAGAGTACCTCTTGTTTCTGAGCTCTCATAGTGAAATGTTTTGCAATTCTCTCCGGCTGTCTTGGGTGTTTATGAATTGCTACTGTAAGAATTAGAAAAGTTTGCATTATTTTACCAACATAACCCTTAAGGTAGGGTAATGGAAGAGGCAAGATAACCCCTTTGCTACTGTAATGGCACAAGCAACATGAGATTTCTCATTGCGCTTGCTCATAGTCATCAGAAAGTGCTTGTTTTTTTACGGGATTTAGTGTCCAGTGGGACAGGACTAACAGAAAACCATCCTTAAAGACAGGGCTGAAAGAGAGCTAATGTATCATCATTGTGATGGAAATCACAGCCTTTCTGGGAGTCATTGGCAGTTACTACAAATAAAACTAGTGGACAGAAGCTGTATTGACTTATGGTCAGTCATAACATAAATGTCTTTGGCTGTATTTTCAGTTTGATAAGGCTGCAGAGATTTTGGCAGCATACATCTACTATATTTTAAGGGGAAATGGAGCTTAAAGCATTTGTGCAGATACACTGTGTGTTTTCATTGCAAGAATAATGTAGTTTTGCAGGTGCTTCCTTGTGATGGTCCTGTCTTCACTTTCAAACTTTCACAGTGAAGATCTCTAAGTTTTTTTAACTGTATTGTTTTTCTTATCTCTGCATAGCTGCCTGATTATATGATCAAGCTTTCATTTTACAGTGTCATATTACTCGGTGGTGATGTCTTTGTGGAGTTTTTGTTGCCTTTCCATAGAATTATCTTGGAAAGGATAACATAAGAAAGGAAATCTCACAAGGAAATGGCTGTATGTTTAGAATAAGTATCTATCTTTCATACAAAGTCATACCCTGAGCACTTAGACATTATGCATTTTTTTCCGAAGTAAATGTTATATACAGGGATTTTAACCTTTGAAAAGAAAACATTCAAAATGCAGACAGACTGAAACAGTGATATGTAACATAAGGGCTCTTCTACAGTAGGAAAGATCAGATATTATTGTCATTCAAGGGGAAAATTGTCGGTGCTTTAAATTCTTTGTCTACAACAGTTAGTGCTATTCAGTGTATGAGTGACCAGGTACCGTCATTAATCACATATGAGTAAGGACATCTTTTTTTTTTTTTTTTTACAATTTGCAGCTCTTTCAGTTGTTATATGTATGTATATGTACGTATGTATATATAGACAAATAAAATGTCTCCAGATAATAAGCTAAACATAAAGGATAGAAAACAGAAGGTGATATATTAGAAAGGACTTCAGAGATGTGGAAAACAGAAGCCCCAGTTACACCACAAGAATTTATTCCATACAAAAAAGTCTGTCTCCCCAGAATTGCATCTTTATTCTCCATATTAAATTCTAAAATCTCCAATTAATTGTATATTTTGATAAACACTTGACAGTTCCTCCTCTATATCCAAATTAGTATTATTTAGATGGACTTAAGTAAGAAGCTGTAGTAAAGAGAGACTTTTGAAGAGAAAGAAATTTACTTGTGATTATTCAGTTCCATCTTTTTATGTAGCAGTAACTAGGGGAGGAAAAAAATAAGGCAGAGCAGATGCATGACCTGGAAAGAAGTACACTTGAATGTAATAAACTACAATGTAGCGGTTACTAGTATCTCGCTTTAAAAGTGTTAGCAAAAACAGTATGTATAATAACAGACATTCAAGCAAATTTGTATACCATATTTTTTGTGGTGTACAAACTTTTTCAAAATGTTTATGTATTCCTGGAAGAGGAATTAGCTCAAAGTTTTGACAAGATACTCTTCAGAAGGCTCTGTCTCAAATCCTCTAAGGCATATGATAATGTACAACACTTGAAGTATTAGAACTGACTTACGAGTATTCAGAACAGTAGCAAAAGATTACCCATTTGTGGACTTCCATATATGAAAATAAAACTGGTTAGATTTTTTTAATTTCCATTTCACATTTTCATTTCACATCAGATAAATGTTGACAAAGTCTTTGTTAGTTAAAAAAAAAAAAAAAAGAAAGAAAATTCCAATTTTTTTATTCACAGGTACAAAGAAAAGACATACGGGTATGCTGGTAAAGCATATGGAGACCCTTATGTAAAGACAAAACAAAAGCAAAATAAAGTTACTGACTGGCCCCCTGAGGTGCAGCACATAAGAGCATTTGGTGGAATGTTGCCAATTCTTTTTTCTTCTTAAGAACAAAAGTCTCTTTATGTCCCAAACAAGTAAAAATAATGCAGACAGTATGCATCTGATAGCAGCAGTGTGTTCCACACTACTTGAATCTTCATTTTTATACTGCTTATTTTCACTCAGTGCTCAGAAAGTAATGAGCTTAATTTCATGTTAAATACTGTATTACAGTAGTTGATTTATTCCACACAAGTGCAATGCACTTGTTTCTTGGGTTGTCCATCAGCAACTTACAAAGATTGCTACTATAGGAACCTTCTTTTTCTGTTAACAAAGATCTTTACCCTGAAATAATGTTTTCCCACTGCGGTAACTTAGCTATATTTGGAAATAAACCTTCACTGTAAGAGTCCAAAAGCATAGTTAAATGCACTTACTCTAAATTTTATGCAAATTTTTTGTACATTTTTCCTTAGTAATGGTTCGTGTCTCTTGTCTTCATTTAAGGCAGCCATTTAGACACATCAGCTGTACAAAAGTAAATATGTACTTCAAAAGATTAAAACATTTATCTCTTGCTAAACGTAATATCTATTAATAGCTTGCTCTGAATGTATTTGAATCAACTGACATACACTAAATTAAATATGCCAGAACTGTTAAAGCATATCCATGCACTCATAATACATTTTCACACACTCTTCTTCTTCTCCAAAGCTGGACCAGCATGACTGTAGGCAGACTGCCTATTAGAAACAGACTCCTGTATATACTAATCCCTGAACTGTGACAGGAGATTGTGAAGGAGCACAATGGTCATCAGAGCCCAAAAGCATGAATTCTAGTGAATTAACAGTAGAGACCACTAGAGCTTGGTACTCAGGAACATTCCATTGCACAGTAAAATTTACTACTGTAGGTGTAACCAAGGAGTACTTGTAATAAGTTGTCTTCTAGTCTACTACTATCTGTCTATTTTGCATTATTTTTGGAAAATACAGCCCAGATAATGGGCAACCTTCACATAGATGCTATCCAGGTATTATGAAACCTATCCTTATGACTGAAGAGTCTGAGAAGAGGAGGCTCAGGAGTGACCTTATCTCTGTCTGTAACCACCTGAAAGGAGGTTGTAGTCAGGCAGAGGTTGGTTTCTTCTCTCAGGCTCTCAGTGACAGGACAAGAGGACACAGTCTTAGGCTGCATAAGGGGAGGTTTAGGTTAGGTATTAGGAGAAACTTTTTCATGGTGAAGGTGATTTCCCATTGGAATGGGCTTCCCAGGGAGGTGATGGAGTCACTGTCCCTGTGTGTATTTAAGGATAGGTTGGATGATGAATTGAGTGACATGGTTTAGATGCTATAGATGATGGATTGGTGTTAAGTTGTTGTTAGGTTGATAAGTCAGGTAAAAGTTTGTACTTGATGATCTCTACGGTCTTTTCCAACCTTGTCAATTCTGTGTGTAATTCTGTGTGTAAAGGTCATCACATCATCCAGCTGTGTAGTGTTTCCACTTACAAAGCTTCAGCACAGTGAAGAAGATTTGCTAACTTAAACAAATTGAAGGGAGCTTGGGAGGAAGATTAGTAATAAAATTAATTAAGATATTTATAGCTCCTTCTTGTCACTAGTATGATCACGTGTGCATTCTATGTCTCTGACCTTGCAGCTTCACAAGAGGATATTTAATTTAGGAACATGTGATAAACCATGAATTTGTAAATTTTTGTAAGCATTAGTTTTTTATGAAAAAAATGACAGCACATAATTTAAAATAAAAGCAATTGACATTAAATAGAAAAGTGTCACTATCAAAAAGATTATAATTGTATTTCACTATTAGCTAGCTGTAGATTATAAAAATTCTAATAATCTAAGCCATATAGAAATCCCTAAACTATTGCTATAAAACAACTGCACTTGTTACAACTAGTAAAAATTCTGTGTATTTTTTATTTGTCTGATTAACTGCTGGGTTTGTTTTTTTGCCAGAGTTGCTGTTGCAAGATAATACACAAGTATTAAGTTCAGCTTTTTAAAACTCACTCTCCTATTGCTACTGTTGTTATTTCTCATTTGCACTCCTTTATCTCATTGTTGTAACTCCCGCACCACCTCCAAAGATCTTTTTTTCAAACAAGTTTGTGTCTCTTTTTGACATTGGTGTGAGTATGCTGTTAAGGTGACAGAGTGATGCTCCTGGGCATTTGCAGTGGGGGAACGTTATGAGGGATTAAATGTTTGATATTGAAGAGTGTTTCACTTCCTATTTTTTAACATTTTTCTGAATCCTCACCTTTCAGTGCTTATGCTGTGATTACATGTTTTTTATATGTTCTCTGTTAGTAAGTCTGAGAGGGAGGCTGCTTATCTGATTGCTTATTTTTCAGTAAGAAATAGTGTTTTCCAAACAGGAGAACAATACCATCATGTTTCAGGACAGGACACTAGTTTTAGAGCACAGGGTTTTCTATAGTTCTTTCAAGGAACCAAACTTTCTCCTTTAGATATGTGCAGCACGGAGTGAAAGGCTTCTCACTAGGTTGCACATACCCCTATAACCTCAGCCTCCCAGGTCCTCTAGTGACATAGATGTTCTGTGTCTGCACAGGGTATTAACTCTAGATCTTGTTCAGAAGCTTCATATGTTATATTATCCTGTGAAAAACGAGCAGATGATGCTGAATAATAAACACCTTATTCCCACTTTGCAAAGGACAGAGGTGGGTGTTCTCTGTTTTCTTCCCTTCTCTCTCTGCAGCTGCTCCCCTTCTCTTCCATTTCAGACTGCGAAGATGTATCTCCTGAAGTGCTGATATTAGAATATTTGACCAGAGGTTTCAGGTTGCTTCCATTTGTCTCTATTGATGTAGATAAAATTAATTTTGAATTGTGAGCTATTACACATCCTTTTCTGGCTGCTTGTCTTTAGAAAAAATTCTTAACTGTAATTATTGTTTTCTACAATCTTATTATATATTGGTTTAAAATAGAAAATCCATTACTAAGGAAAGGAGAAATCTCACTATCCTGCTGTTATATTTTTTCCTGTTTGGTTTCCTAATAATGATGGGTTGTGAAAAAAGGATGTTAATATTTACAGCTGTAATGAACTGCATGATCACATGAAGAATTGGCAGGAGTTCGCTGGGGATAATTCAGAAAGGATGAAGTGAGATGCAAAACACAAGTGCCAAACATTGTGTGCAATTAGAAAATCTGCAGCACATTCTTACAAACTGTGACCACTCATTTGTGCTGCATGTTTGTGCTTAAAGGCCTTATCCAGTGAGATACTGACTGTAATTCTCACAAAGTATGGTTTTCATAGATATTAGCAGGAACCGAGGGCATACGGCACCTTTCATGAACATATGCTCAGAGGGGTTACATCAGTTACCTCCTGCCATGTGAGCGTCAGCTTTGATCCATCACAATTCAGTTTGCCAGATGTGTCCTGGGTCAGATGTCTGTGCTCAGCCGGTATTGTTCACCTAGTGGGAGAGTGTCCTATATCACTTCTGTGCCCTTTTCTATACCTTGGAGCCTATTTAAGGCAACACAGCATGACACCCCTCAGGATTTTGTGAGTGGTGCTGAGGTATTTACTTTTTATAAAGAAGACAGTTGGTCAGAAGAGAGAAAATATGAAGCTTAATTCTTTTGGAGGAACTTCATGCTGATGGACTGTTTTATCCAACTCTATTTAAAAGTACTCAAAAAGTACTTACACTACCTCATTGATTATCATGACAAAAAATACACAGGAGGAATTTTGCTGGAGGGAGAGAGAGCACCAGAATGTCTGGCATTTCTATTGCCACTTGAAAAAATGATCTTAGCTTCTGCTTTTAATCAGCATCTTTAGCAAAGTTGTTTGGTGGGGGGGGGGGAGTGTTTGTGTCTGTCTTACTTTGCCTTCACTTTCCACGTTGTAATGGAGATGCAGGATTCCTGTGTACAATCTTTCACCTCTGACAGCATGTACTGCATACTGCACACAGCTGTCATGGTAATGACAAGTCTGGTGCACCAGGATAATTGGGTACTTGAAGAAGATTCATAATGCAATATGCTGCACAGTACTATGTTGTGCCCTGGGGCAAGGGGAAAAACAGGGGAGGGTACAAGGCAGGGTAGGGAGTATATGTGAGAAATAGTATAGGGAGTAGTGTAGAGAGTATATAGTGAGAAATGATAATGTAGTAATGTGATTTTGTTTGCTTATGAAGTGGTTTCCCTCATGCTCACTTACCCCACAGAATTACGTTAAGGGTTTAAAGATTGTTTGTACTACATAGAAAATTGGGTTCCATTTTATAAGTAATGGAATTGAAATATCCCAGAGGAGTGAAGGAGATGAGAGTCGTCATAACAGTGCTGCTCTCTGTGAGAAGTAGTTTGGTGTTAAACCACACTATAATCCCACCATATGACAGTTCATTATTAAGAAACAACAAGAACTGACTTTATTACTGTAGACTATAGTTGGTATATCTGCAAATTATCATCTTTTCTTGTGGCAGATTCTGTCTGTTTTTCTGGCATCTGTCATAAGGTGTTAAAGGAGAGCATATTTTTAGTCTAATGTGATAACAATTAACCTTTGATCTCTTTCTGATACATCTTTTTCATTATTATTGAAGTTACTTGTCTTGGAGTGAAGATGAAATGCTTGAAGATAATGTATTTATGCACACTGATACTGATAGCCTGGGTAATGCACTATTAGGTGTTTAACATATTACTCATTAACATTTTTATGGTGGTTTCTCTTCAGTGAAAGTGTTGGTCATCAATAAAAGCAGGGACCTAGGATTCAAACCTTCCATCTGAAACTGATTTTTTAATGCATCCTTGAACAAGTAATTTAATCTCTTGGTATGGAAATAATAGCCATGGTACCTCACCAGCATGTTGAGAAACTTAATTACAGTTTATATAGCAGTTGGGTACCAGCAAATGACTTGTGGCAGAAATATGAAGTACTGTTAGTAGCAGGTTTGAAAATTAAAAAATGCTAATACTGTTTTGTCTAGAGAGATTTTTGTGGCATTGTACAAACAGAATGTTCATTAAAAAAAATAAAACAAATCTATAATTCAACATACACTGCAGATAATATAGATAATAATACCAGTATAGCACAATACCAGTACTTGTAAACAAGAGCTGACTTGCAGTTATGTAGAGGAAGGTCATGTGCCTGAAAGCTTTCCCAGCATCACCAATTTTGACTATTACAGAAAATGAAGCATGTATTGAGGCATCCTTATCTTTAGAATAATGGGATTGACACAGGCCACAGAAGAGTGCTGAAAGGAGCACTCCTTAACTGCCTAAGTGGTGAATTAGGCTGAGCTTCCTTTCATGTGTCTTTACAAAGAGCTTTGTAAATTGAACATTTATTGTTTTGTAGATAATCACCCTTTGGGAGTCCAAGTTTTTGGATACCCTTCAAGTATCATTCACTTAGTTTTTAATTTTGCAGTAACAGACTTAATTTTTTTTTTAAAGGCATATTTACTTATTTCTGACAGACTATGTATTTCAAGTGTGCTTGGTCTTCTGAATGGATGGATCTCTTCATTTGCTCTCATTTCTCTCACAAAAAAAAGGAGTCTGAGCTTCTTCTCTCTGTCCTTATCCAAAGATGCCTTTAAGTGTCTCAGGATAGTCCAGTTCCTATTGTCTTTAAGTGAAACTTCCAGGCATAATCCTCCAACATGCAGAATGCTGCCACTTCACAGTGTCCCTTAAGGGAGAGAACAGTTCTTCACACCCTGGTAAGGTTCTTGCTGTCTTGTAATGTGTTGTTATTTCAGTAATTGTGTTAGAAATCTGTAAGTTAGGAGGCAGAATACAGGTGGAAGTCACGAATTATTTAACTGCCATGTTAACTTTGTACTTGGAAGACTTCTGATTAAAACATTGTTATTTTTAAAGTATTGAATGGGATAAACTTTTACTAGGCTGTGCTTTATGGATCTTATTAGCATTAACAGCTCCCTCAAGTAGCTTATAATGTGTATGCAAACCCTAAATACATAGGACCTCTAATCTACAGTTAATTCTCTTGGCCAAATTTTTCTGAGAATGGAATGTACTTTGTTTTCACTCCTCTGATATTTCCAGACTTATTATCTTTGGATGTTATTTTTATTGCAGTGATGAAGTACAAGGAGTTACCTTATGATAAAATATCTGTGAAATCTGTAATGTCAAATTTATTATTTGTTAACACTGAGAATTATTCTGGCTATACTGTATGCTGGTACACCTCTGTCTTCTGACTTTCGAAGGCACCTAATGCAAGAATATTTCACTGCCTAGCTGATAGTCCTATCTGGATATCTGGAAAGCTCCGAGGCTGGTTTTCCTATTGCTGGATTTGGTGGGAAGGGGTGGTGTTTTGTGGTTTGTTTTTTTTCCCCTGTTTGTTTAACCCAGTGTTTCTTTTGTAAATACAGAAAGCTTCAACCTTAGGAACACTTAGAAATAAATTATTAGTTCTTCAGTAGGAAGATGACTGTTTTATTCTTTATGTATTGCAAATGAAAAAAAAAGGACAAGGAAAGAATTAAAATTGTAGCAAATAAGCACAAGTCCATTACATTTTTGTATGCTGTGAACTAAGAAATGAGCTTCAGAAAATATGAAGGCTTTTCCTCTTAGGACTTTTAAGGCTTTTCATTCTTACCCCATTGGCTTCAGTTCACTTTAAAGTTTCTTCCATTGGATTATATCCATGCAACTGAAAGTTCATTTTAGTCTATTATTGTACAGAATGTTAACCTGGGACCTGAATTCATTTTGGGAATTTCCTACAAGTTCATTTCCTACAATTATAACCAAAGTCATTGAGAATAACAGGTAAAGAGAGTGGCCTGGATTTCAAGCTGCTCAAAATTAGTTGACTGCCTGATTCTGATGGAAGTCAGTGCTGATGTGGGCCTAGTAGTACTTGTGTGAGTCTGTATTGACTCAAATACTTACTTGTGTTTAAGTATTGACTACAATACCTAAAACAGAACCCTGACCATATTATTTCCTTTAACATATCTTTTGTGTTGGATGATAGAGAGGTAAAGGATAATTTGCTTACAGCCTGTCCCTATGGACCTGCCAAAAAGGTAGACTGTTGAACCTGATGATTTGGCACGTGTTATTTAAAGTAAGGTGACTGAGCCTTGTGAAGAAAGGGTGTGAGTGCATATACTGGAAAGCGTAAAGACATGCAGTATGTGGGGTAATTTCAGATCTCATTTACAGGAAACATGCTCCTTCTTCAAATGAATTTAAACATCTGCCACTTTAGTTTAAAGAACGGAGATTTTTGGTCATCATCCATGTTAAGAAGCTTGTTGAACGTCAAGAAAAGCATATTTCAGTTCAGTGTTACTTAGTGGATTAGATTTTCTTTGCCTTCAATAATTCTTACTGATTATAAATGTGCATGTGAAGCATTTAATTGTAGAACACATAGACACTATTACTTACAAATAAAGAGGTTTATTTCTCATGAATTCTGAGACCCATTAACCATATCAGCTTTCAACCCTAAACAAAGTATATAAAACCACAGTAAAAACTTATATTTACACAACATAACCAATAAAACACAAAATACTGTTCAGTAACAGCCTGATGTTTAACATATAAATTATATACACATAGCAAATTATCTAGAAATTATAATCTGTAATCAATGGTTTAATTTTAATATCAAATAAAGTGGATCGTGAATGGTTGGAGTGTGAGAGCCTATTTTTAATAAGTGAATATACCTTTTAAGTGCTAATTAATTCATTACTTGTTCATATTCCACTATTCATTTCATCTTTTTTCTTTCTTTTCTTTTGAAGACCATTGTTGCAGTGCCTTTTTGTTCAGTGCCTTGAGTTTATGTGCAAAACTGTCGGATATTCAGATTGGCCTGCATTTTAAAAACTATAAATATCACATTTATATGGAGGAAGTGCTTTAGTCTTCATTTGATTTTGTTTTATTTATGTATCAAAAAGATTGTAACAATCCTTGCTTCCCCATGATACAGAAAAGCGGGTAACAAAGAAATTGAGGCCTTAAGGATGGCAAAGGATTATTCCTAAGCATCAAACACAGGCCAGGAAAATCTCTGAGGAAGTCTGTTTCCATTTTTTCAGAGCCCGTAAGTTCCCTAGTAGGGGCTTCTTTTGTTGTGACTTTAGAATAGTTCTCTCCTTTTGTAGTCCATCTCCCATGGTAGGATGTTAGCAGCACTGGTAGGTGCTTTGCTTCACGAAGTCTATCCTGCTGCAGTTACACAAGGTGTTAGCCATCGGAGGGGCTCTTTGGCATAATCAAGTTGAATATCCATTGGGATCTGAGGGTATATTTATTACGGTAACTGCCCCTTGGCTACTGCACCTCTTGTTCTAGACAAGCCAGTGATTCACAAGGAATGTTAATATTGCAAAGTAACGATAAAAGGTGCCCGAGGAGGACCTCAGAGTACCAGCTCCACTGTTTTCTGTCTCACCCTTACCCTACTCAAACACGTTTAGTTGAACTGAGTTGTTTTGTCAAAGTCATTTGGGTCATTATCCAGAAAGTAACAGAATTTTATCTGAGATATGAAAGTTATTCTATCATTAGTGTGCACTTTTTGGGTGGTCTTTTGTACCTGAGTGCTTTTTAGAATATATGGGGATGGGGCAGGCAAAAGTAGAAGAGCAACTGTCCTGAGGCATTACTTCAAAATTTGATTACATTTTTGACGTGTATGGTGTGTTGTGGAGGAGTAGAGAGTTACACCTCTTTTATGCAGGTTTAGGCCTAATATGACCAGATTGATAATACTGAAGACACTATTTAAAGTGAAAAACAAGAAAGCAACACATTATTGAAAAACGTTAGTATCAGAAATAATGGTGGAAGTAAATGTAATTTGCTGGTGGTAAATTGAAATCACTGATTAAATTACATCTTTGGCTGATAAATTCGAAGGGGTAGCAGTGTACAGCAAGTGCCAACACAGCACAGCCCCAAGGCATAAATAAAAGTTATCTAATTGATGGTAAAGATAAATCAGAATACAAGTAAGTGGCTTGTTAATGGGCTTGCACTGAGTTCATTACAGCTAAAGAAGAAGCTCCTCCTCTCTGCACACTTAACTGCACAACGCAAATCTGGTGTCTGTCACTTTGACCCACTTGAATTTGTTACTTAACAATTTCTCTTGCATGTGGCTTCTTTTGAGGTCGTGAAACAGGTATCTATGAAATAATTCCATTCTTACTAGATTACAATGTGGTTAAATTGACACTTGAGCGGTCTTTAATTGCTTTCATAATTTTTCTTTATTGCTCAAGAAGTCCTGAATATTTTACCAGGATGTGACTTGACTTTAGTGGAGTGAGTTAGGGTCCCAAGCTGATTTCAAACCTCTCTCTAGCAATGGAGGGAACGAATTCCTGAACCGTCTCTGATGGAGTGATACAATTGTTTCTAGTCAGTGCAATTACCTGTGCAGAGCAATAGGCTCCTCAAAGATGTTCCCTGGAGTGGACATGATATCCAATTCATCACACTGAGCAGCCATTAAAATGTGCCACTCAAAGATGTGGCATGGAAATTATCCTGTCTTTTAAAAAAATTTGTGGTATCCTTGGTTACTGCTTTGGGCTATATGATTATGTGGTTAGCAAATGAAGGCTTAAAAACATCCACTTATCACACTAAAAAAAAAAAAAAAAAAGGAGATTTGTCTCTAGGACAAGTCAATGGGAATTTGAATACCATATTTCTTTAGACTTAGTTTTTCAGTTCTGTAATAATACCTATTTTAAATGCCACCTCTAGGACAAACAGGTAAGCATCACTGCAAATACTGTGCTTTCTCACCTGCTGCTATTTATGGTTGTGCTCCAATCTCAGTGTCACTCAGTAAGGCTCTCTGTTAACTCTCCTGCATTTAAGGAATGTATTATTCCTTTACATCTAGCTGAACAGAACTTGTTCTGCTACCTCAAGCTGCAATTAGTAAGGACCTAGTCACTTCACAGAGGTTATATTGTGCTGCTTTTTTGAGATGGGAATTTTGTGATTGATATTCACAGTGTTTCTGCAGCCATAAAGCTTAAACATAAATATGCATGCTGAAATAATGGCAGCAGATTTAAGATTCAATAGAAATCCCAGAAGTGTTTTCAGTTGTGTAGGTAAAGGCAACCCCTGCCCTACATAAGATAAAGTGTAAAAGAAACTAAAATTGTTACAAGTGCAACTGTTGGATATGAAAAAAAAAAACAAACCCACACTAAAAAACCTAAAACCCACCAAAAAACCCCACTCAAAATACAATTCAAAACTGACAGTCATAAACCCTGAAAGACTTTATGGTCCTTCTAAGCTAGTACATTCAGTCTAGTTTTTCTTTGGTTGAAGGTTTGGAGCTGCAATTTAGTGGGAAGACCAAGTTATCGTCTGTCTTTGAGGGTGAAGGGGTAATAGCTCAACTTTTTTCTTCCTTAGTAAGTTAAGAGGCACAAATTGCCTTATTTGAAACGATTGTGTAGTTCTCTGGAAAAAGATTGACTGAGCAATCATGATGGCAGATAAAATAAGTCAATAAGGCTTTGTTGGATTGATATTCAAAAAAATGCTAGTCAGCATTGCACAATCCCTTGAAGCATATTGCACTTTTTTTTTTGTTCATCATGAAGTACAACTTCAGACACTGATGAATTTGTAAAGAGAAGCAGAGTGAGTATCGGGAGAAATGACTGTAGTGAATTGGAAACTGAAGTAGGAGGAAACCGTTTAAAAAACATAGTAAGTGTACATAGGTGGGACAGCCTACATTTTTATAGCCAGAGAGAAAAAAATTTCTTTGCTCTATTTTACTCTAGCCTAGCTCTTAGATACATGCATGTACAGATGGCAGCCAGCAATATTCAGTTTTGAGTGTAAGAAACTAAAATTAAATTGAAACAACTAAAAGAGGTGTCCTGATTGAGTTTCCAGATGCCTTCACTAGTGCTGAACACTTCTGAAAAGAGTTTCTTTGGCAGGGATGGCTAATTGAAAGTGCTCATTTCTGAGGTAAAAATGGACATGTTTTTTTATGCAAACAGCCATTCATTCAGAGTCTAATGTTATATATGTCATATGCAGGTATATGCTGAAAGCTATCCATAACTGGATATGGAAGGTTCTTTTTCCTGTAAGTCCCATAATGCTCATACTCAGTAGCAGAGTAGAGTGGTGGGTTCCTGACAGCTTCTCTATATGGTATAGCAGAAGAAAGCTCTGAAGGTAAACTGAGTAAGAGGTAAGTATTATTTACTCCCTAGTCTAGAGGCTGAAGAAAAAGAGGTGCTGGAATGGCTAAGCTTTTGTGGAGGGATACAGTGCCAGCTCCCACTCTGAAAATGGGTTCTATACCCTGAAGGCCTCCATAATTCTGTTCCCAAAACCAGCTGCCGCTGTTGCTCTGATGCATGGGGAGGAGTAGATTTCCCCTGTAATGAGTAGAGCTGTCTCTTTAGTACTAAAATACATTAGTTATTATAAATGGCAACGAAGGATAACCTCCTGAGATTATTGTCATGGCTGTGTGCTATCTCATGCCTTGACATCCCCATTCAAGGGATTAGAGGAACAAAGAGAATGCACAATGAGCTGATTAAATCAAATAAACAGATTTTTAATTCTCATTAAAAAACATTAAACAGCTACTGCTTTTACTAACAGAGGGGAAAAAATAAAAATCTGCTGCTGTAATTCACAAAATTTAAGGTAGTGTTATATTAGAAATATTTGGCAAATATAAGTGTATCTTGCTGAATGTTGCAAACCTTTTGCATTATAAGCAGCAAAAATGCCAAGGTACATTTGGTATTAATCAGTCAAAATGCAGAAAGTAAAATCTAAAACCTTGAGAGCAGAGGATATATTCCTTGGGGGCTATTTCTGTGGAATTGCCTGACTTTTGCCACTGCACAATCCAGATATCTAGCTATTGATTTACGTCTAATTATATGCTTTTTAGTAATGGTTACGTGTGTATTAGAACACACCTCAGGAATGGAGTAAGGAGGTTGAGAAACAGGTAAAATGTAGGGGTAGTCAGAAATTAAGAAAGACAAATTTAGAAATGTTTTTGAACTGTTATGAAAAAAAATTTTGCTTATATGATGGGAGAGTCTCATGGAAAGCCGTTTTTGGTTTGTTGGTGTTTTTTGTTTTATTATTTTAGGCATAAATGTGTTTTCTTTAACATTCTTGCAATTAGAAATGAACACTTATTTTGCTCACTATTTTGAGCCCTGTTAAGCCAGAATTAATGTGTTCATCTAGTTTGCTTGTAAAATTATAAAATGTCTCGAAGGAGGGCAATTGATTTTCTGTCTGGAACAGACAGAGAGAGAAGGGAGGAAACCGGAATATGGAACCGTGAAGAATTAGATGAATACCATCTTGGATTGTCCGTCTGGTTGCTTGTTTCCTTCATCCGTCTTCTTTTCATCCTCCTGTTGGCCATCTGCTTTCAGAGCAACTCCCACAGGTGCTAGGGAGATGAGCATATATAGCCAATAGTTTCCATCCTCTAAAACTGGGGAGTGTTCACTCATTATAAACATGCCAACCACTTTTGACCACTTTCTGAACCAAAATATTTCATTAAAAGTTTCATGGGGATTTAGCAAAGGAAAGTCTCTGTTATTGCATAAGTTAGGCACCTGGTGGTTGCAGGTTTTTCAACACTCCTCCTAGCAGCTAGTGGATTTAAAGTCATTGAATATGAAAAGTTCTTTATTAAATGAGAGTAACAAATCAAAGAAAAAGGTCAAACAAAGCTCTTTCCAGGCTCTGGTATATTGCTGTGAGATTTTTTTAAGATTGAATAATACGTGTAGTACTGAACAAAACTAAGCATGTCTTGTAGTACTCTGTTTTGAGTATGCTAAAATTAGTGGTGAGAATTTTGAAGGTCCAAATGAATAATGATTATTCCTTGAGGGCCCATTCTAGAAAATATTTAAGTGACACAATATTAAGCACCCCAAAAAAGAAATAGAATGAAGTAGTCAAATAATATTTAATGCACATGGAATATATGCACATTAAGAATGAGGGCACACAGCATGCTTCTCAGAACCTTTAGCTTGTTAATTTACACACACAAATAAGAATAATTAGAAATTTTTGATGATGACAGTTGAAAATCAATATTTGAAGGAAGCTTTTATGAGGAGAAGTAGAAACTGATCCAGTTTCTTCAGTATCACAGAATCATAGAATGTGCCAAGTTGGAAGGGACCCACAGGGACCATCGAGTCCAGCTTCTGCCCCTGCACAGAACCATCCCCAAGAGTCACACCATGTAGTCAAGAGTATTCTCCAAACACTTCTTGAACTCTGTCAGGCTTGGTGCTGTGGCCACTTCCCTGGGGACCCTGTTCCAGCAGCCAACCAGCCTCTGGATGAAGAGCCTTTTTTCTAATATTCTAAACCTGACACAACTCACAAGCAACTTGTAGTTGCAAGGAGGTCTCCCCTCAGCCTCTCCTTCAGGTTGAACAGACCAAGTGACCTCAGTTGCTCCTCATATGGCTTTCCCTCAAGGCACTTCACCTTCCTTTGGACACTCTCTAATAACTTAATTTCTTTCTTATATTATGGTGCCCAAAACTGCACATAGTGTTCAAAGTGAGGCCACACCAGTGCAGAGCAGAGCAGGACAATCCACTTTCTCAACCAACTGGCAATGCTGTGCCTGATGTCCCCCAGGACATGGTTGGCCTTCCTGGCTGCCAGGGCACTGCTGACTCATATTCAACTAGCCATCAATCAGGACCCCCAGGTCCCTTTCCATGGCACTGGTTTCTAGCATCTCGTTCCCCAGTCCATACCTACATCGAGGGACAGCCTATTCCAGGTGCAGAATGCAGCATTTTCCCTTGTAGAACCTCTTATGTTTGGTGATTGCCCAGTCCTCTAATTTGTTGAGGTCTCTGCAGGGCCTCCCTGCCTTGGAGGGAGTCAACAGCTTCTCCAAATATTTTATCATCTGCAAACTTGCTTAGTATCCCTTCCAGTCCTGTGTCCAAGTCATTTATGAAGGTGTTGAAGAGCACAGGGACCAAGATGGAGCCCTGTGGAACCCCACTACTAACAAGTTGCCAGTCTGATGTTACCCCATTCGCTGTTAGTTACCCTCTGTCCTCGTCCCGTGAGCCATTTGCTCATCCACTGCATAATATGTTTATCCAGCTGTGTGCTAGACATCTTGTCCAGCAGGATGCTGTGAGACACAATATCAAAACCTTTACTGAAATCCCAAAAGATTACATCAACTAGCTTTCCTTGATCAACTAGGTGGGTTACCTGGTCATAACAGGAAGTCGGATTGGATAAGCAGGACTTTCCTCTCATGAAGCTGTGCTGGCTGTGACCAGTGACTGCACTCTTTCTGGTATTAAACCTCCTAGAATCATCCCCATAACTTTACCAGGCACAGAAGTGAGATTGGCAGGCCTGCAGTTTCCAGGATCCCTCTTCTTGCCCTTCTTGAAAATCAGGACAACATTCACCAGCTTGCAGCCCGCTGGAACCTCTCCAGATTCCCAAGACCACTCAAAAATCATAGAGAGAGGTTTTACAGTGACATCAATCAGCTCTTTGAGGATTCTGGGATGAATCCCATCAGGCCCCATAGATTTGTAGGGATCCAGATGGAGCAGCAGATCCCGCATAATTTCAGGATCAACTGGGAGTTTTCTTTACATCACAATAAATATTTATTTGAAAAAATAGCTGATCAAGAAGGAGTCCGAAGTAGGAAAAGACTGTATTTTCAGGAAAACTTACTATCAAAGTTAGTAATTTTGAGAAGGTCCTGAGATGCCTTTCTGGAGCAGAGAGCACTCAGAGATCTTGACAATTCTGGTCATGGCTTACTTCGGAAAATAATACAGTTTGAAAGTGGAGGCTAAATGACATAACTTAAACCAGAATTTATTCACTAGGATGACTATTTTAAGTGTTTTTGACTTAGTGCTAGGAAGTGTGTCAGTAACTTTCCATGCACACAGCTTCCTTAACTTTTCTGAGGTTCCCGCAAGGCAGCAGTTGAACAGTTGTTTTATTTAATAAAATCTTTTAGTTGTATGGACATATGACCTTGTTCCTAGATAATTCGATTCTACTTTTTTTTCCCAGGTGTTTATCCCTATTGGAGACAGTCCCAAAATATTAGAGAATGGTACCATATATTTTCTTAAGTGACAAATGAGTCATGCAGAGTCCATTTACAACTTGGGTGATGTCCCTATTAAATTCTTCCTTTCTGAATCATCAGTGTTTATTCTAACTATCAAACTGTGTTTATTCTTCCCTATGGAAGAAAACGAAAAGATTTTCCTCAGAAAACCCAGTGTGGACAGAGGTGATATATAGACTCTTAAAGAAATATTAACAGAACATTTTTCTGCCTTCACATTTGCATATTATTTTTTAGGCTTTCCCTCTCCTTGTCAGTGTCATTCTCTTACTTCAGTCCATTTGTGGGAAAAATAAAAGAAAAAGGATAAATTATATCTAAATTACTGCATGGAATGAATATGTAACTGTGAAATAGGTTTATTTTTCTGACTCTGCCTTTCCCTTTGCCTCCTGAATGATTAACTTCTGTTTATTTCTAATTAGAAAAGCCACATCAGACTGAGCCACAAAGCATGTCAAAGACTATGCAAATAATGCAGAGTACTTGAAAACCTAGGGCCTTTAAATGCCCCATGTGGTTTATCAAACTGTAATTGCACTCTCTGAAATGTCATATTGCAATTATTATATCCTAGGTTATTAATTAAAAGAAAAGAAACTATAAATGGTAAAAGATAATTTTGTCTGTGAAAACCTTTAGTGAGATTTTAGAGAAGAGCATTCAGGCAAAAATAATTCGTGAGAAAAGCCCATGGAACGAAAATGAGATGTTTTGATCACCTTCTGGGATGTGAACCTGTATTTATCCTCAGTAGCTTGGGAACTGTAGCTAAAATACAGAGGATCACAGAGGAAGAATTACAGGTGATAATGACCAGTTATTTATGCAAATTCATTAACATGGCCTACATAAGAAAGCTGTCATTTTTTTTATATAGTCATATCATTGGGAAAAAAATAATAAACTCTCAACAAAATGAGTTTGCTTTTTTAAAATAGTTTGTTTCTTGAAGTTACCATAATATGAGAGTTGTTAACAATCTTTAAAAAAAAGATGCAGACGATGAAGCTTCTGAGATCATCACTGGAATTATCACCAGTTCTAGTAAAAGAGATTATGTGCAAATCTTCACAATTTAAGAAACAGCACTTCAGAAGAATAAGTATTTATGTACCTGATAGTAGTTTACTTCTCATATCCAATAGAATAATACGGGGTTTTTTTAATGGAATTTAATTATGTGATTTATAGAGCCGACCTAAATGGCTGTTTGCTAAAGTATGAAACAAATCTTTTTATAGCTGCAACTTTCGCATGTATGACTTCTCTTCAGGAGTTTGTTTATGTTTGAATCCATCCTGAGAATGAGGGATTTCGGTCTAGCCAGGAGTCTCTTATATAAAGGGATCAGTTTCCTGGGTCCTTTTCTGAGAGAATGTACTTATACGTCTCAGATATCATTGTAGTATTGGACTGTGTGGCAGAGATGGAGCATATGGGAGGATTTACTAGTTTTTCTATTGAAGCATTCGTCCTTTGCAAGCTGCATACTCATGTATGTCGCTGCTTTGCATCTGACGTCAGAAACTAATTTGGCAAGGTGCAGTGAGTGTTTCAGGCTACATGGATATTCTCAGTCAGACCATAAATAGACTGTATTTTTGCCTCTCTATGTGTAAATGTGAGAATATTCTCAAATGTTTTTACCTCTATATGTAAGCATGGGAATTTTTTTTTTTTCTCATCTTCAAAAGAACTCTACAATTGGCTGTCTTTGCGAGAGAGGGAGGAACATCAATCTAAATACTTGGTAGGGTTGTTTTCAAAAAGAATTTTTCTGTGCTTCTACATACCAGCAGTGAGTCAGGAGATGTACAGTGCTTTTGAAAAGTAGCTGTTTTGGTTTTTTTTCCTCTAAGAGTTTTTCTGTTAATGTGAATCATAGGGTTGCTGATGTTGGAGGAACACTCAAGAACGTGTTTTCAGCATATGGCTTTCATTTAATTACATAGAGACAGAGGAAGATGGGTCCAAAAGTACTGGCAAAAGAAAGGACTAAGAACAACTTTAAAAAGTCATTTTTGTTAGTCTTGCAGGTCTAAGTAATTCTTACAAGAAAAGGGGATGCTGGAATGAAAGAAGAGTGCGCAAATAATAAATAAACTGCCCCTTAGACTGCACAGAAGGACAGGTGTCTTATAATAAAAAATCTCTAGCTTTTATCTTTTTCTTTCTGTTCTCAAGAAGAGAATAAACTCAGAGGTTTGGTTATTTTGTGGAGTACTAATTGGAATATTTTTATTATAACGTGTCTTTTAATAGAACAAGAGGTGAAGAAAGGAAAAGAAATATTCTTAGGCAGATCTCTATACATCTCAATGAATGAATAAAAAGCAAATCCTCTCCTATTTTTTAGGGGAAAAAAATGAAAACCTAGACAACTCAAAGCCTCATCATGTAATTAGAGGCACAAAGTTCTTTAAATTCACCTTTTTATAATGTTTTTCCAAATGTGTCTGGCACAAACAAGTTTAGGATAGTAAGAAAGTTTCTGAGTCTGCAGTTCAGTTGGAAATTTGCTGGAGAAAAAGAGTACTTCTTGGAGACACGCTATTGTTAAAACCAGTCCTTTCATAGGGGAGATGGAATGAATACATGTTTGGTTTTTTTCCACAAAGCAAATAATTGAAAAAATAATCTGGCTTAACTGCTAGATCAGATCATACTCCAGAAAGTGGTGTACATCCTGGAATGAGTCAGAAGCTCAGTAGTTTGTTTCAGCCAGTGATCTTTGGCACACTTACAGATGTAAAAGAGTAAAAAATCTCTATCAGTATATGACCTTATTTTCTCTCTCCTTCCAAGAGAGACTGAGTTTCGCCTCCATTTCTTCAATTACTTGTGTTAGAGTTATGTCAAATTTAGGAGCTTTTGGAAGTAGTAGCTGGGGAGAATAGCTGCAAAGTTTGTTTTGAAGTAGAATGTTTATTTTTAAAAAAATGCTGTAATCACCTAAGTGTTCATAACCTAAGCGAGGAAAGAAAATATCTGCCTTTCAGCAACAGGCAGTCAAGAAGTGACAGCATGTTGTTTGGTTCTATTTACTTTTAAGGATGAGAAAATCTTTAAATCAAGAATTCTTAAACCTGAATACTTTCTTGGTATTGAGTATTGTAGCTGCTTCACTAAAGCATGCTCAAAGTGACAGTAATATAAAAGTCAAGTTAAATGAAGGTCAATTTTATCACTATTTTAACAGTAGAATTTGGATTCGTCAGCAGCATCAGGATTTGAAAAGCTCAAAATGTTTCATTGGTTTATTGCTGCCAACATAGATTATGATTGTTGTGAGGTTTTGAACCAAAGCATATGTTTAAACAACTGTGTAATTGAAGAGTATTAAGACATCACTCAAGAGGCTGCCATGAAGGTGTAATAAAAGTGAAGTCTTAGTACTCTAAAAGACTGCTTTACACTTTGCACTACTTTAAATCCTTACAAAACTTTAGAAATAAGTTTTTCAATTCAAGGAGTAATGAAGAATTGGATTTTTTTCTATTCTGTATGGCTGCAATGATTGTAAGCACAAGGAAGACTGTGTGAGAATGGGAATTACTGCATTGAATTTTCCAGAGTTTAATATGTCCAGTTCTGCAGAATTGCACAGTTTGTACCCCAGAACTCTGAGGAAATTTGCAAATAAGTTTATCAGTTTGGAATTAATAATTTTGAGGGAATCTATAATGTCAAGAGTAATACTGAACCACAGCAAGGTGTTTTTAGAGAGGAATGACAAAAACTATCTACAAAACCAGGAAAGATGGAACTTAGTACATGGTTAGGAAGCATAAGAGCTGTCTAAATGGATTGTATTGAAAAAGAAAAATTGGCTTGAGAGTGAAAAAGTGGTGAAATTTCTTAAAGATTAAGAAGTTAATGGAGTTAGTACTATTTTTCATTAAATTCTAGTAAGTTGTACTGCTCTGCTGTTGCAGTTGACTGTCAGGAGAGGAGGATTGAGGTAGTGGGTTGGAAAGAACCAGATGAAGGCAGAGAATATAGTAGAAGAAATGTAATAAAGCTCAGTTGTAGAAAATGCAGGATCATTGCATGTAGACTGCTAAATACAGATTGTACTGCTTAATTTTTAGCACAGTCTCTAATTTTTAGCAAGCTCCCTGATAAGGTTTCAAGCCCTCTTCAAGACAATGATCAGGTATGCCTCAGGCAACAGAGAGATCCAGATACCAATCCTGACAAACAATTTGAATAACATGAGCACTGGCACTACCGAACTCTTACAAGCTTTGCACTTTCAAAGGGTCCCATACACTTTAGTGCTGCATATTTGTACAGCACATTACAGGTAAACTCCTTTTTGTGGCACAAAATGTTACAGTGGTGGACTACAATATGGGGTTCTTATTTTTCTAAGGTAGTCTGAACTGAAAAAAAACACACAATAATAATAATAATAATAATAGTAGTAAAAATGATAGTCATTGTTGTCATTATGATTGTGTCCTTGGGCCAAAGTGATACAATATTTTCACAGCCTTAGACTGATGCTGTGTAGCATGCACATGACTTTAGAGAAGTCCTGGGACTTGTTTTCTTTAGACTTATGGGCCAGTAGTTTCTGCACTGAGATGACCCCTTCAGGGACAAATTAATAAGTAAGAAAAAAGTCGCTGCTGGAGGTATATGGATGCTGAGTCCATAAATCAGGCTGTGGTATTAGCCACCAAGAAACTGCATTTTGGTAGAGATTGGTGAGCATTCATGATATACAGGACGATGGAGGGACCTCACCTGACAGTTCTGTTTAGCCATGCTCCTGGAAAATGAATTTGAAATGGGACAGGTGGAGCTAGGGTAATTAAAAAATGGAAAGCTTGCCATGTGCAGGGTACAAAGAGAGTTTGGCTTGTTAAATGAAGTACAATTAAGACTGAGTGTGATTACTGCTTCGGGGGTAGGCATCAGAGAAGGAAATGAAATAATGGTTTCAGATAAAGGCCAGTGGTAGCAGGAGGGCAAAACGAATGTAACCGTCCCTGAATATATTTGCTTTAGGAGAATTAATTACAGCTACAAAATGATAATGCTTTTACAGGCTGTATGAGAGCTGTAATATAAGTTTGCTGCAATTTTCTGATTGATTTGTTTGTAAAAATTCATTAATATTTTACATATTTATAATTAGAGTCTTCTTTTAAGATCTTTATTTTAGAGTCTTCTTTGATACATTAGCATACTTAATGTTGTATTTTTGGACTTGCTTTTTTATTTATTCTTGTAGTAGTTCTGGGTATTGTGATTTCTGAAGTTCATCCAGGTATAAAAATAATATTAGGTTAGCCAAAGTTTGCCAAATAAAACTTTTTCCAAACTTTTAGTAACGAGATAATATTCAACACTACAATTACTTTGACGGACTTATTTTGTGTGCTGCCAACCTTTGCAGGTCTTGGAGGTATTACTTGGAGAAGAGGAGAACTTAGGAACACTTGCTTTTAGAGAACTCATGTCCAGTTATGGTTTCCTTTTACTTTCCAGTGGTCTGATGATAACCAGGAAAATTCCAGAGGGAGAAGGTCACTAATAGAGCAAAAATGTACAATTCCTCAGGAAAGGAAAAAAAAAAAAAAAAAAGTTGCTATGATGTAAAAAGAAAAATTTTTAATTTACTGAGAGGGACTAAAGAGTTTTCAAGGTAGCACCTGGGGTCTGGGATTGTATGACTAATGTTACCAGTGGTATGTTGATTCATTAAGTACAGTGTCTGGACATCTACAAATCTATTTGTAGGATATGCTGCTATAATCTCAGTTCATGACAGCATAGTTGTGTTGAAATTTCTCTCTGTGCTGTATTAAAAATGCCCATTCCAAGCAGTATTACTGGGATGAGGGGAAAGGCTAATTGAAATATATCATGCAATTGTTTTTATAGATCAGTATTTACCACCATTATGTATGTCTAATAGCTTCCTGTGAACAAAAAAACCAAATATATGCAAATGTATGAGGAGACATCCATTGTTTGGCTGCTTTTGTGCCTGAGGACACACTGAACTGTCAGTGATTACAGGTGCTTTTGTTTCAAACATCATTTCCCCTAAAATAGCAACAATCACCAGTAAGAGGGGGGAAAAAAACCCTCGCCGATATCAGCAGCATTAAATGAACTCAAGGGTGTTCAAGGGCCCTTCTAGTAAAGAAAGCTGGTAGGGAGATGGTCTCCTCGTGGCATATTAAATGTGTTTTATTGGGGGGGGAGGTGTGAGAGAGGAGAATTATGCATCTCACAAACCCAGTGGGAGTGACATTGTAGAATAATGGGGCTGACTTTATTCCTCCACTTGAAGACCTTCATCACAGTAGTGAGAGATTCAGAGAATGGCAGCTTCTAATCATTGCTTGTGCACAGTGCCCACTTTTCAAAGAAACCGGACAAAAGTTAATATTAATGTAACAAAAGATAAGAATTATTAAAAAATACTAAAAGGTTCTCTGATGAAAAATTTTAGTGTTTTGTTGGGAAGGCACCCTGTTCTGAACAATGCTTTGAGTTGTCTGTTGCCCTGTGTCCTGCTTTTAACTACTGTACTTTGGTGTTGGATATGTTCATTTCTTTGGTGTTTCATATATTTCATTTCATATTGCAGCTGACCATAGCTGCAAGTATGGAAGAATGAGTAAGATGAATCTTCTTATAAAATTGTTACTACTTAGACCTTGGTAAATATATCATTAACATGCATTAGGATTTGAGATTGTAAAATATGGGAAAATTGAGGTCATATCATCCTATTCTTTTTACTACTTATTTTTAAATATTTTTCTCTCTACTAAATCTTGTTACACATGATTAGGACTCTTGCATGACATCCCAGCTGCAATTCTATCTTAATACAGACTCTTTCTCCTAGGCCGTTTTTTCCTGAGTTGAGTCCTGATTTGAAGATGCAGGTTTTGTTACATGTCCAGACCCATCTAGAGTGCCAAGGGTACTGTTGCATTCTCTTCTCTCAAAGGTTTTCCTGAAGAAAAGGAAGAGAATAATTCATAATGCCTTAACAATTATCCCTGAAAGATGACTAAATGCAATGTCTAACTTCTAGAAATAAAAACCTGAATGTGGTATCAGGTTGCAATCTTGAATCCAGGCAGGGAGAATGTGCAACTAGATCCCAGCATTTTAGCAATGACCTGCAAAATTGTTAGCCCACTCTAACATAAACCCTTCCATCTGATTCACAGGCAGTAGCTCACAGCTCTGGTTGTTCATGCTCTGAGGACTACATTTTCTGCACTGATGTACACCACTAATTGTTCTTTATAGAAGTATTCATTTAAATGAGAAAAATGTACCTGGTTTATGACTAGCTCTTCAATGAAACTAGATAGAATGATAGCCACTCTTAAGAGAAAGTGTATGGGGAAGAAAAACGTTGGAAGAACTTTTTTTTCCTGGTATCTGCATTTTGCTGCACCAGCAGTAATTTCAGATACTGCTGCAAGCATAAAATAGGAAAAAAGGAATTAAATCTGTATGCTTCTCTTGATACAGACTTACTTAAGACAATCTCAAGTAGATTTTTAGATTTTTATTTTCAATTAAGAATCACTGACTTTGGAAGGAAAAAATTATTAATAGGTGGCACAGTTAAAAAATGGTGCAGACTTACACACTGGGAGATGAATGACTATATAATGCAAAATCTAAATAGCAAAGATCAAAAGAAATAGATGTGCCCAGCCAATCTTTCAGTGCGCTGGGCTACTGTGAACTAAAACGTATGATAGCTCCAAAATCAATAAGAAAATCCATTTTGGGGAAATAAAGGATGAAAAAGTTGTGGAAAATATGTTGGTTCCACACTAGAGTCTTTAAAAAGCCATTTTCAATTTCTGGTGATACATCAAAAGAAAGACAACATCATTATCTATAGTGGTGATCTTTTAAGACAGAGCACTTTGAGTTTCTGTGATGAAATAGATGGAATGTCAGATGCAATTAACTTGCATCTAACCCCTTAATTTTGCATAGCAGTAAATGTCATTAGCAAATTTGATCTTTCCTTTATGATAAAGTGTAGCAGGTCCTTTGTCTTATATTGGTGTCTGTATGGAGACCAATTAATTTCAATCTAGTTTTTACCAAGGTTCTCACTGAGACAATTTTTATTATAACGCACATGACTTGCCATAGAAAAATAGTGTCACATGGTTTTCAGTAGAAGCCTAACTCAATAGACCGTAGTGAATAACCCAGGTCCCAGTTATCAAAGAATGATTCAAAAAAAAAAGAAGTCCAGTATATGGATACAGTCTCTTTTCAACAGTGTAACAGTTTACAGTCTTTCAGTCTTTTCAACAGTCAGCTGATGAGTAGACAAAGAGATCTTACAGTAAAAGGTATATGCAACATATGAAATAAATGTGTGTTTATGTGACAATAACTGAGTGGCTATCAGGTGTTTGAATTGTGTTCAGATTTATAGAAGTCTTTTGCCATATTCTTTCATTAAATGTAAGTTTTACAAAAGTTCTACAAGCAGTTTTATGCTGTAAACCATTTAAAAATATGTAAGGAAAAATCCTAAAAAGTGATTATTATTAAATAAAGACAAATAATTCTAAACCATGCATTTTCTTGCATGAGTTATGATCAAATACAGTATTTAGGAAGACTTTTCAGTATTAGGTTAATGAAACAGTTGTGGAGCACCCACAGCCCATTTGCTCTGTAATCAAAAATTCCTGGGTATCTGAGCAGACATATGACCCTAAAGAAGGGAATTAGTGATTGCAATCATATCTGGCTAATCAAGCCTTCTGCAGTGAAAATCCTCCACCATATTTGAAAATCCTCCACATATACAGGATGTTTCAATCAACTTTTATTTTTTACTCACACATTTTCAGAGCAGTCTAATGTTGAATATTTGCTACTATTCCCTATGTGATTCTGTAATCTCAAAAACTGAGAATGGAAGATAGTTGGTAGGGGAGGAGCATGCCAGTGTCTTCTGTAAACAGAAGTGGGGCTGCTGTGGCTGCTTTGTAAGAACTCATGTTCTGTTTTTGCTCTGATTTGAGAATTAAGAAAGCTCTGAAGCATAAAATCAACATTGCTTTTGAGTGAGGAATGGTGCCTGATCCCCTAGGGAAATTCACAGGATCTGTTTGTTTTTTCTGAATTGTTTTTTCTTCAATTGATTTTTCATTTAATGAAAATCATGACAATAGCTAGATGTCCCCAAATAATAATCTCATAAATAAATATGTTTTTATAGGCAGAATTCTTGACAAGACTTCTTTCTGAGACAGCTTCAGCCTACAAAATCACAGTTTCTTCTATACCTACACTGTCATTTGTTTTCACATAGCAAATTAGTATTTTCTGCAGGTTCTACCATAAGGAAGCGATGTTAACAGATTTTAGATAAGGAAAAAATAACCAAAGAAAAAATTTGGCCCTGAACTATGACAGAGGTCTTTCTTCTGATTGGTTGCAACCAGTAATTTAATGGAGTCCTTTCTGTCCATGTTTAACATATGCCAGCTCTCTTTCTCATTTAAGTTGTCCCACTGTAGGAAGTGGGATTTTGTCTGGCAGCTGAGCTACAGCTAAAGGCAGCAGCAAAGGGTAAGACTCTTTCATCTGCAATGAAACACTGGCTTCAAGGCAAATTTCTATGCCTAGCTCTATAAATTAACAGGAAATTGAGCTTGGGGTTGAAAATCTTGAATTCCTGCATGCTAACAGCAGTTCTCTTTCTTGATTGATTCTCACTGTCCTGCTTTGGACGGAGATGGTGAGAAGTGTAATATCAGATTAGATGATCACATTGTCCTTTTCTGGCCTTAATGGTCTATGAATAAAGAATTCCAATCTCTTTGTTCCCCAGTTTTTCTATTTTTAAGTTGAAATCATTTTTGTACACATGGGTCATGGGATATGCTAGTGTTCCTAGTTAGTGTTTGTGAGTGCAATGAAAATTGAAAAGATTTTTTTTTCTTTAATAGAAATATTCAAACACTGTTAGAGACTTGGTTTAAACATTTACCAAAGTATCATCTGGCTGTTAGAGTTAATCTAACATGATTAACAATTATATTATTTTGATATGCAGTGCAGGAATTTCAATACACATTCGCAAGGGATTGCTTCTGCTTAATTCGTATGGTAATCCACAGTCATTTATTCTACTTTGTGCCTGTTTGTATGAGGTGGTTATAGTCTATGTTAAGGTGTTTGTGGGCTGCATAGCCAGCTGGATTCATGCTCATTAAGCCTCAAAGCCTCTCACTTTCTCCCCTGCTAGCAGCATTCAACGTGCCGTGGTTTTGTGATTCGGAACTACAGCACTGAGGGAACCGATCTGAAACTACCAGTCTAATTTCACTTTGGTCTTTTTTCACTTGACTGATCAGAATGATTTTCAGTCACTCTAGTTCAGGGCTGGAATCCCAGAGGTGAAAAGTCAGCAAGTAATCCATTTAGCCACCAGGTCGTCCAGGTGGGGCTTAGCAAACCATAACAATTATTATATTCTGTTCTCTCTTATCATAGCACAGCCATTGCTAATTTTGTGTTGGAGCTTCCATTTTAAACCATGCTCTGCAGGAGGTGTGGAATTTGCTGTAAAAATTCCCTGTGTGAAGAATCCAGACACAAAAGGTCACAGTGCAAGTACCATTTTTGGCACCAATTTAAAGATAAGCTTCAGTGGTTTTTAATGAAAAATTGACTTTTCCATCCAGAATATTCTTCCTCAAAATCCAAGCACAAAAGAAGCCTTCTTTGAGAGGAAAAATGCATGTTTGTCCAACCACAGAAAAATCCTTCTGAGAGGGGAAGAAAGGGTATTTGGTAGACATGTGTCACCATTTCTCTCCAGCTGCTGCATAAATTGCAGAGGGCCCTTCACTTCTATGTTGTAAGAAATGTTGAATAGCAAAGGAATACCTATAGACTGCCTCATCAGTTAAACATGCTAAAATACATTGTTTTATTTATTTGACAATTGACACCTCATTTTGTTACACTATAAATTGCCATTCAATCATAGATATTGCTTCTGATGCTTTATGGTTTGGTTAAGGTCTTGCACTTCTTTCAGAAGAATATAGAACTCAGAAGTCAGTTGTATAAGCAGAGAGATTTAGTTATCCAGTTCCCTGTATTTCAGCATCTGGGAAGCAAACATCACAAAATTGTTTTGTTAAGTACAAGATCATGAAACCAAAATTACTTTTTTTTTTTAATAAATACATTTTTTTACTCCCTATTGTAGAGGAAATTTCAGGTTTATAAATTAAAATTAATATTAAATTATTAACCATCTTTAAGAAAAAATCTTGGCAAGTCACATGTGCACGTCTATATATGATATATATATTACCTCTCTTGTAAACATGAAATGGTGAAAACCATGTGGATGATAGAAAGGACACTTTTTAATTTAAAGCAACTGTTTTAGAATCAGTCTTATGTTTTGTGAGGCATTACCATTAAGGACTATAAACATGTGAAACTGGAGGAACTCATGAAGAACTAAAATCACTCAAAGGAAGTATTTCAGAACAGTATTTCATTTACTTTCAGTTCTCCTGTTTAGGCCTTGAGTTTTGATCTCATCTCCTTATATTCTTCTCACTCTCAATAATACATTTTAAGATCAATGGCTTTTCTGTTTCCAGTCAAGGAGCGGGATTATAGCCTTGTTACTACTGTTAATCATACAGATACCATCCCAAATATTGGTTTTCCACTTCATCTCAAGTACTACTATTTCTCAGGATTTGCTTTTACCATGGAATCACCTAAAAGCATTTGGTAGATGCACAATTTATACCTTAGCCATCTCTTTGAAAATTCATCCTCAACGCAAACCTACTCCCCCTCCAAAAAATGGTGGAGAAAAAAAGTCCAACAACTCGTTCTCTTTTGTTCCTGAACTTCCATAGCTGCTGTGCAACTATCACAATTTTATCCTAAATTTCTAGTAAACTATGTAACATTTAGCAATATTACCAGGTCTTAATTCTCTTAAGAGTTTTCTACACAGAAAGAATATGGTGTGCATAAATTTTATGCCCTAGGTGTTTTCTCTTTGGGAACCAAAAAATAGGGAAAATTATCAAACAGGAGGAAATATTTTGAATGTGTACAGAACACAATAGGAAAGCTGACAAAGCATTCCTGAAGTTAAGATCCTTTGTTTATTACAAATCTTGGCTGTTAGAAGCAAGATGGATTCAATTATTTTGGAAGTGACAAACTCTAATCAATATTCAATTGTTGGTGTGTTAATTAGTAGATGATGCCTTTTCTCTATTATTAGCACAGGCAATTTGCTGCTGAACTTCTCTTTTGGCTGCTCAGTCTCCAGTTAATAGATGGTATCACTAGAGAAGCGTCAGCAGTTTCCTTTTGGAGCATTCGGTTAGCATTTGGCTAACCAACTTGCTCAAGAAACATGACATTTCTCTGAAGAAATATTTCTGTGGGATTATTTTACATGAAACACTTTAAAGAGCCGTTATTCACTAATTAGGCAAAAGCAAAACTACAAGAGTTGTTACAATATGTGCTGGTGCTTGATTCTAAAGGGCCATTACATTGCTTTGGAGTCCTTGACTTCAATGTAAGCTTGTTTGTATTATGAGTGTGCATTGCAATTGGGATGGCTCCCTATTAAACTTGTGTCTGGACTCCGTTTTCAAATTATTAGGCATTGTATATATATACTCATGTTTATTGAAGGCACATTTTAATTTAGGAATCAGACTGGAGAAAAACAAAAGTTGGAATTATTTCTCACAGTCATAAAAGCCTAGAAATTTACATCCTATCGAAGGACTGAATTATTGTTTACACAGGTAATTTAAAGAAATGCCTCTAAATTTAAGATACTGCTAAAGTGTTGTCTGCTTCTGAAAGTTCATTTATTTGTTTAGGGCAATAGATCTAAACCATATGACTAAGAGCATCCAGATGCTTCTAATCATATGAAGTAGTTTTAGATAGTTCAGTGAGGAGCAGGGAGTTGTCTTGATTCTTATGAGTCCCTTCCAGCTTGAGATACTCTACGATTTTATGAAATGGTCTCAGTCAAGGATTATTAGTAGTGAGACAAAGTTGAACGCAGCCTCATTGTATACAACCTGTGGGATGTCAGTAATTACTGGAGCATGTGGAAATATGCTGTTAGTGAATCTACCTGTTCTTAGACTCTTAAAAAATAAAAAATTTTGTGTACTTTGTATACTTTTTTTTGTATACTTTCATAAGATGTATACTTTCCAAAAACACTAGGGTACTTTGCCTTTTGTTTCATTGTGAAGCTGTGTAGTTCTAGATGATAGGTGGTACTCTTCGAGTATTAACTGTGATAGCTAAAGAAAACTATGTAGAATGCTAGTGTTTAGCATCATGCCAATCCTGACTATTTAATTTAAACATCTTTCAATCATGCAAAAGATATTTGAGTACCAACATTTTCCAACTCTAGTATAACATTGATGCCTTTTTTCCATGATGGTTCCATCTGTCTTTATGTATTTTGTTTTTCCCAGCCCTGCTGGGCTACTAAATGCACATTTCACTACAGGTTTGTATTTTTTTTAATTATTAGACAATAATTAGGATACATCCTTACTAATTTCCCCTTGTTTTATGATACTGCTTTTCTCCTTTATGTACAAGAGGGAGAAAATGAATGTTGGATGTGGAAAGGGAGGAGTGAGAATGGGAGCTTTTGCTCATCAGAAACTGATGATGTGTAACAGTATGGCTTCAGTATTTTTTCAGATGCAGCCTTTTGCCTGCCACTGTGTCTTACCACCTCCATGCAGACCTGATGTCCTCAGTATTTTTCCCACCTCCGTATGCTTTTCTCTGTGTGATTTAGCTGGGCAACACTTAATTAAACTCAATTTCCTCTCTTTACGCTTCAGGTACTATTATGCAGCTCCCTTCAAGAGGTAATTTGTAGGCTCTTTATCAAAGCTAAGAATTTAATAATATCAAAGATATGCTATTGTACTGTCACTGTAATAAGATGTAATGACATTTCTTATGAACAGAATTTTTGCTCCGTAAGCATGTTGTTCCTCTGCTAAATATTATGGATTTTCAAAATAAATAAAAAACACCACAACATAAATGATACTTAGTCATGTTATTCCAGTATACTCATCTCCTTCATAGTAAACACTGCCATCTGAAAACCAGAGCCTCACCACTCAAAGTACTTTGACTGCAACAGGAAAACCATCCCATGTTTTACCTAACGGTATTACCTGCAGCACGCAGCTCATGTTTCTGGTTTGAGGTGAGGGAAAAGACAGCAGTGCCCTTTCAAACAGATACAGGTAGTCTCTGTTGTGGTTCCAGAGCAGCACTGATGATGTAATTCTAGAACTGGTTAAAACCAGATTTCCTGTGAAAATTGTGTATGATTTGTTAAACAGTTGGGGCTTCCTTTTAGGAGAGAGAGTTCTGAATAAAAGTAATTTTTGTATCAAAAGTAAATGCTTTCTTTGATATAATGGAAAATTAAGTGGTCATATTTTCTACATAGGTTAACACTGTAGCATGATTACAATGTGTGTTCTTTCCTAACTATTGTGTATATCTCTTATTGCTCTATGTGCTCTCCTTTCCGTAATACTTTCTGCTGCATTCAGGAGATCTGCCAAGATTACAAATCTAAAATATCTAAAATATAAATATTAAAAAATGAGCATGAAAGGAAGTATAGAAAAAAGCCCTGAAATTCACAAGTCTAACTCCTGCTTCCTTTTTTATAGTTTTCCTCTCCTTTACAATTCAGGAGAGTAGTAGATTGAGAAAAAGAGCATCTTTTAAACATTATACAATCAGCAATGACTTAGGTAGTTCAAATTTAAAGGTCAGAATATGCAATACATACATGTGTTAATGCTAGTGTCTGCGAAAGGATTATGGCAGGTTTGTGGTATTTTTTGAAGGAAAAAAATGCTCTTTATTATTCAATCCTATTTTTTTAAATAGCTTTTTATTTTATACTTGAAGATTTTTGTTGTTCCACTTTCATGTTTTGGAGCTATTTTAACTACATCTTTCTTTGGAGAAAATATGAACTAATTATTAAAGCATTAAGAACCAATGACAGATGTTTCTGCTACTCTTTATCAGCAGCCAAATTCTTGTATTGTTTGCTTTGAATGAACGTCTACAAAGATTCTGTATTCAGTTAATGTGTGACTGATGTACATGAGGCTAGATTTGGTTTGGGTATTATTGTATATGTCGTGACCATGGATGCTGCTATAGTTGAAAACTCTTAGCATAAGATTATCCTTGCTTATGTAAAAACTTGCTTTCTGTTGACAAAGTATTTCCTCTGAGCAAATGAAGTTGTGTACTGGCTGCAGAATCTCTGATAAGCTAGTTGTAGCTAGACTTTGTGACTGAAGATACAGTGTCTTGGAAAAAGATCCTGAAAAAACTGGTCTGTCCTCACCTGCAGTATCATGTAAACTCACATGCTACCTCAGTGATTGTAGGTGCTGGTGTAATCACATAGTCAAATCCAGAGGGTCTTCTCATTGACAGTGCTCTGACACGTTCTTCAGTACTGTATGTGATCCAGTTTCATTTGCATTGGGCTGAGTACACACAGAAGAAGGTAGTTAGGATTCCCAAATGGGACTTTTACTGCCAGCTACCTAAGCAACAAAAGAACCAGAGGTATTTGATTAGCTCAGTAAAGTTATGCAAGGACAGCAGAGTTAAAAGTAGACTTGCGGGAGACTACAAAGTGTTTTAAGATTACCCTAAAATGCTCCCTTGAAGTAATCCTGTTAAATCAATGTCAGGATATAGTAACCAGAGCTGAGAAAACAAATCACTTACGAGACTAATATAGTGTTTGTAGTGAAGTATACATTCAAGAGAGAGAACTTCAAAGAGAATTAGTCACTACCTTTCAGTTGTGCTAATTGGTGTAGTTGACTTGTAAATGTATTTATTCCTCAAATGTCTGCCTGTTCTCACATGAATGTTCACATAGACTGTAAGAATACATCATAGTGAAGAAATGATTGTTGACCACAACAGGAGATCAACAAGTCAAGCTTGGTGTGAGACCAAATGCTGGCTGCATGCTCTGTCTTTTCTCTGACAGAGCTTACTTACGTGAAGAACAGTTTCATTCTCATTTTGTGATTTATTTTATATCTCCTATTATTTGAAATTCTATAAATTTGGTATTTGGGAGGGATAAAAGTGACTTTACACTTTTCTGTACATCTAGCTTCTCCCTGCTGACTGCTCTTTCCTAGAGGCTAGTTTAGTTGCTGTAGCAGAGCCCTAGTCCTGCAGATTTTGGGCCTCTCTGGCAAGTTCTTCAGCTTGCAAACACTTCATCAGCTCTAGACATAGTTGAACAATTAGTTTATTACTGCTAGAGTATCTGTCTGTGAGAAGCCAGGAAAAACTTCAAGTTTGGTATTGTCAAGGGCTGCTTGGAATATTCTGAGTGGAAGGGACTCAAAGATCATACAGTCCAACTCTTAAGTGAATGGGCCATATGGACATTGAACCCATAACCTTGGCACTAGTAGCACCATGTTCTGAGCCAGCTTCTTGGTCTTAGGCTTATTATTCCAAGACCTGTGGCTATAAGAATGAATACTTTCTTTTTCTTAATGGATTATGGTACCTCTAGTGTTTTCTCCTCTGTAGCATCTCAGACACAGACACCAGTGATTTCCACAGGTTCGATGTTAGCACAAATCATTTCTTGTCAGGCCACATAGCTCATCACTAAGCATCATGGAATATCTTGAGTTGGAAGGGCTCCACAAGGATCATGGAGTCCATCTGGCCCTGCCCAGGACAACCTCAAAAATTACATACAATGTCTGAAGCTGCTCAGGACGTTGGCCAGCTTATAAGTTTGTTCTGTATTGAAGTTTGCAAACTACTTACTAAAATTCATGAAAGTTATGAAGTCCAGATAGGTGGCAGTTCCAATTCCACCTGAAACAGCATGAGGTAATATTGGCACTCTGCAGATCCAGGTGCTTTATGGATGATTTTGTCCCTGTTTCAGCTCTCTCTTTTAAAAGAAAACAGAGTGCTCTCTCTCGTCACTTCTCTATCACTGACCTCATATAAATAGAAAATACATTGAGCCATTTTCAGAGGAGACATTTTCCTTACATCAATAGTTTATCTGTTTTTGTTGTCCTATATTCTTCAGGAGCCCTATAGGACTTGGATGTCTAAGACTCACTGGATTTCTTTCCAAGAATGTTCTTTTAAATGATCCTATTGTTCCAAGGCCTCTTTCAGAGGAACTGGAGTACATTTGCCTTTTGTACCTCTTTTTTTTTTTTTCAGAGTCAATCACTAGAAAGGAAGAAGTACTTGAGAAAGACCTTTTTTAATAATGATGCTTCTCCACATTAATAAGGCTCTCCTCACCAGGTCTTCCCATGCTTAATCTGTCTCCTAAGACACAGTTTAAGTACTTTTGAAATGATAAATTACAAATATATATATATATAAAATCATAGATAATTTGGAAGAGGTATCACAACTTTTTTGATAACATACACACAACATCATTAGAAAAGCTCATCTGCTGACAGATTGCTGTAAGCACAATGAAGTCGTTGGTCACAATCTCATCTTCCCCAGAAAAAGGAGCAGAAAGGACTCCTAGGACACAGCCAAGGAAACGATCTTGGATGGTAACATTTAAGGAATGGCCTGCACAGACAAGAATAGGGATATGCAAAGGATGCAAAACTGATCCTGTGGCAATCGGCTACTTAAAAGAAAAAGTCAGTGTGCTCTCCTCCTCAACACCATATTCCCACTTCTCTACTTTTCATTGGATGAAGTGATTTGATCACTAGAAGGTGAGTTAATATATTTTTTTAAATCATCAGAAGATTTTCCTTCCACTTTTTCTGTGCTTCGCCGGAATTAGTTTTCCACGGGATGAACCAACTGAACTAATTCACTGGGTAGTTGCACAATTTCTTAAATCTGATACAAGGCAGGGAGACAAGGATAGTTCATACAAAAATACAGAAAAAAACCAAAATTGTTTTAGCTGTAAAATCTATTCAAAAGCTAATATCCTAAAGTGAAATAGCCATTGTTCAAGGTCTCAGACTTTGAATATGACTTTCTCCTGGGAGGCCTTAAAAAATACTTGATTTTGTAAAAACAAAAATTTAGTAATTTTGTATGCAAGTAATGTGATACACATATGAAAAAACCCACAAAACTATCTGTGAAGTTGACTATGCAACATGTTGTTATATAATGAACATTTTACCTATTTTACAATAACATATGAATGTTATTGATGCTAAGATGCATATCTTTTCTTTCTTTTCACACATCTTTTATTTTTTCCTGCTTATTTTCTCCTAGTCACATGTACAGACTGTATCATGGATCAGCTCTGTTTTGAACCAGACTCTTAAACTTCTTATTTTGCACTTGTTCATTAATATATGCCTGAACTAAATTCTGAAAGGAATTAATTCTGATGCTTCAATGGTGCAACTGTGTATTCTATAGTTACTCAAAAATGTGAATATAAATTCATTACAAGGAAAGACACATAATGTTTTTAGACCTCACTTCAGAAGCAGAAGACTTGTATTTGAATGCATTGCAGCTGTTCTGTGATTCGTGAATCAAATTCTAGGTTGCTGAAAATTAAATGAGGCAATTTGTTCTTTCTAGTCAAGAAGAAATGACATTAAGTCAGATGTCACAGCCCGTAAACATTACTGTGCTTGTCCTTTGAATGGGACAAACCAAACCAAAATTCAATCCCATATTTCCTTCTACTTGGCTTGTCATGCATTTTAAGGCTACAGTGCTTTGTAGTCACGTACTGTTTCGCAGCGTTTGAAGAGTGTTTTTCTCACACGTGCTTAAAAGATTTAGCAGCAGAAACATGTATTATTCCTCAATGTTATATAAGAATATAGATGAGAGGAAAGATCGGGTTTTGCCACAGAAAAGCATGCATTTCTCAAAATGTTGGGAAAAATTCTTTGTCTGAAAGGCCTGTGAAAACACAAGTTTATCCTTCATTTTGATGTTTTTGCTTTCTATTGCAGAAACAGAAATCTGAAAGCTATTAAATGACAGTTGTAAACCTCTTACAGTAAGTGTAGCAAGTTTTAACTCTCTGCTACGCCACAAGATGAACTCGGGAATGATGTGTTTTCTCCGAGCAGATCCCAAGGGACACTGTTCATGCTCTGAATCAGGAGTGAGGATTGTGTGGGCAGCAGCATGTTACTCAAATAATTCTGGAAATACTTTCAGTTGTGTCTCTGGAAAAATTATTCTCATCAGCCACATGAGATTAGAAGTTAAAAATATCATGATACTGCCCTCATAAACTATCTTTTTCCATATTATGCTAGTGATGGTCAGTACACTAAAAGCAGAAACAGAAGTGGAAGCTCTTTATTTTAGAAATTTGTTGAAGACAGGGCATGCACTTGTCCATTAGAGTAATTTCACGTTTCACAACAGGAAGAAGACACTTTTATACTCAAATAAATACTTTCTCTATGTACACTAGAGGGTGTCTCCTTTTTATTTTATTTCTGTATCCCAATAACGGTAATTGGGAGCGATAAAGAATTGTATAGCAAAGGAAAATAAGAAGAAAAGGGAATAACATGGTTGGAATGGAGGAAGATTTCTAATAGGGTAGACATGAAAAAAAAAAGAGAAAAATAAAGGGAAGTTACAGGAAATGAAACACAATTTTTCCCACATTTTATATACAAACAGTATAACGAACAGCTCAACTGTAAATGATTCAGAAGACAAAAAGAGAAGAAAAGATTGTTGGAACTTGAATTTGAATGTGTGCATACACGTAAAGGCAGTAAGAGCAGTGGTTGTATTTGTAGATGTGGAGCAGCTGTTTTGCAAAATTAAGTTTTAGTTTCTATTCTAAAATTCTTCTATCTTTCTGATGATCAAGTTGATAAAGTTGGATTTAAGGTCAATCCAAATAGGGAAACCCTGCAGTGCTCTTATTCAAAGCTTTATTACAAGCCTTTTCATGGAAGGTCCGTTCAGAACTTGCACTTTTGAGCAAATAAGGCAAAGCAGAAAAAGGGCATTACATGCAAAAGGAACACGAAAATAATGGATGTCACTGTGATGATGTACCATGTTATGCTGTGATGTCTTTTCCAGGAGAAAATCACTTAGGGTGTTTTGTTTGCTCCATGTTTTCTTCTTTTCATATGGCCATAGGTTGGAATATGTCAACAACAAACTGTCTAGTTGTACTGAGAACTTTTGTCCAGGCTTTTAATTAAAGCAAGAATATTGATTTATATATGTACATCATAAATCCATAAAGTGTTAATATTTTAAAATCATATTACTGGTTATGAAGTGTTCCTAAAAAAAAGCACAGCACGTCATTAAAACCCATTATTTTACTGTCACATAGAAAGTCAGTGCACTATATTAGCCTAACACAGCATTTTATTTTGCTCCTCTGATGCTCCTCCATATTTGCTGTCATCAGTCATACAAATCAAATTATTCTAAGAACTCATCTTTCTATACCAGGATTAAGCAGACTCAGCTGTGTTATCAACTTGAAGGTTGCCTATGCTATACATAGGTAGCCATTGCATGGATGGTGAACAGCGGGCTCACTGCTTTAATAGCCTAGTGTGCTGACAGGGACAACTTCATGTCTTCTGTTTTATGTAAATTTTGCAGGAAATTAATTGTCAGAAATAGCCAAGGGGTCAGGCTTTGTTTGGTCACAACATGAGATACTTATAGAAAACAGAATTTACTTTATTAATGAATAAATTAGGCCTAGTGCTAATTCAATAACATTTTTAGTTCTATTGCATTTAATGGCAAAACTCCTTTCAAATCTCAAGTGTTTTCCATTTCATATTTCCCAAATCTACCTTCTGTAGTTTTGCTTGTGTGTTTTTAGATTATTTTCGGTACATGCAGTGCCTTAGTAAGTATAAAATAGACAAATATTTAATTCCTTTAATTTCCTTTAAATCTCAAATCCATTTCCCTTTGTTCACAATGACTCTTTTCTCTAGTCTTTTGACCACTTGTCAGCATGAGGAAAGGCTGTGAGAATTATTTCCTTGGGAGATATGTCTTGGGCTGTAGGATTCTGAGACTGTTGTTGTTATCTATTCAATTCTCATTTAAAACCAGAAGATTTAGGGTTTAACTGTGGGGAAGTACTTTCCTGGGCTGCTTTTTTATTCTGAATTTAAAATTAAGGATACAATCTTCAAGGATAATACATATTATAGTTCAATTTGGATTAAGTTATAGATGCAAATTATAGGATGCTTGAGTAACTTTGTTAGGCTTTCCAAGAAAGTGAAGGATCAAGAATTTGCTAATTTCTAATGATTGTATGAAACTCCGTATTTCGATAGCATTTCCTCCCACCTGATATTTTATGTAGTTTCATTCCTCAACTGTAGATACCTATCTATCATGCCAGAAGTTTCATTCCAGTCAACTCCTTGGATTTGAAACTGGTATATATCTTCCATTCTATTTTCACTACTGGCATAAATAAGAAAGGTGTGGATGTGGAACGTCCTTTCTCAAATAAATTCCTACAAGTGAAAATAAAATATGGCATACATTTACATATTTTAAAGATTGGCATGTCATAAAGTTTTCACTAATTTAGATCCTTTGTATGACATGATATATTCACAGTTTTGTCCACTGTTAACCTAAAGGTTTTGCCCTTGAGAAACTGTTAAAAGATGCCTATTACCAGCTTAAGTAGCCTTGCTACTCCCCTAAAATTATTCCTTAGATTATGGGGGGTTTTCTTTTTTTTTTTTTTTTTTTTTTTTTTTTTTAAATCTTTACTTCTGATAACATCCTGATATGAAATACCATCTATGTCAAAATCTTCAGGTACACGCAAGAACTGTTAGTTCATATATGACTTTGCAACTGTTCAAGGTGTCAGGTCTTTCTGAATCATTCATGAAATCCCTGAAATGTTGCTTGAATGATAAAAAAAAAATAAAAAATTAAAAAATACAGTACTTAAAAATGATACCCTGTGCATTTTTAGTGAAAACATGCAAAATTATGGCTCAGAGTTTATTATTTTATAATAGCCTCTAATTATATTATTATTTGCAAAAACAAGGTGGTGTTTATACTTGCAGCAATTTGAAACCTGTAATTTTCCTACATAATAGCCTTATTGGAGTAAGACGAAATTGATCACAACAAAGAATCTAGCCTGTGGTATCTCCAGCATAGCGCCTTTGAGAAAGAGTGAAAAGGAAGGAGGGTGTGTTCAGCTGCAAGCTGAGGCATGTCGAGGTTTGTTTGGAATTCAGACCTCTCCTTTCAGTGATACTCAGTGTGTACTTAAGGGAAGAGCACGTTCATCCTGGTCAATTTGAGAATTACTGTCATTTTCTTTTACTACTCTTCTCCATGCCTAGTACATTACTTTACAGTGCAAAAATAACGTAACACAATGCCTTTGTCACATCTAAGAAGACTTTCCGTCTCTGAAAGACATGACTGACTGGCAGTGGATACATCCCATGGTAATTTCCTAAAGGACATAGCGGTAAAATATAGTAACTTCCTTCTCCTCACAACATCAGCTGAATTCTCTTTCTTTGACTAACACAGTAGTACTAATGAGAGTATGTCTGAGAAGCACTTACATGTCTGGTGGATATAAAATTTATATAATGGCCTATTGACTAGAAGTCCTCAACCCTTTTTCTGTTGTCACTTCCAGGGCTGTTAAAATTCAGTTGCATATTCACATACAAGGTCTCTGCTGTCCAGTGTATTGTTCAGGAGGAGCTGTTTAGTAGGAACTTCTTAGTTTTTTTTATTGATAAAAAACAAAATCCTGTATAGACAAAAAAAGACAAGTAGTAATATGCATAGAAGTAACATAAGGTTACTTGTACAGAAAGTCTGGAGAGATTTTATTCACCGGTATAAATTAGATTTCTAAGTATGGTATGATGAAGGGACTGTGTCAGTGTCCTTGTATCTTCCTCAGCTCTTGTTGTTTCTATACAACTATAAAGGATAGCTGCGATATAACCAAATATAGTGCAGTATGAATAAATGATGACCTTGCCTTCACACTGTATAAATAGAATACTTATAATTATAAGCATTACTGAAATAATGTTGTCTTTGAATACCAGCAAAATACACAATAAAAACCCTCTGTTACACATCTAAAGAACCTTTCTTTACTCCCCTCTGTAGTCTGGTCAAATGCCCAGACAGATTGTTCTTAGCACAGAATATTTGAGAATATGTTTTAGAGTGGGCTTCTGTTCAACATGTCTTTCTCCCAGGCTTATGTTTGCATGGGAAGTTATTTTAACCTTTACTAATACAAATATTTGGACTATGATTTTCTGTAGGGTGCAATAAAATTTAATATCAATCTATGGATATTAAAACCTAATGAAATATCAGCATATTTTGACTGCTGACAAATAATTTCTGGGGGATTTGGTGATATATAGATCAATAAAATGGTGGAACGAAACTCTTAGCTGTTCTCATAAAATATCTGTGACCCATCTGTGACTTGGATTTATCACTGCCTGGGAAAACTTCCTACAGCTTCTTCAAAAATAGTTGGTCATGCCTAGAGAAATTATAGGACCAAATTGTTTTCCAAACATTGACATTTTCTAAGTATGTATAACATGCTACTACACAAGAAAATTTCTTATTACTTTCAACTTTTCAAACTTAGGTTTACCTAAGGAAGGACCAGAGGTTGAGAAATTCTTAGATATTAGGAAATTTGTCTTGAGTTACCTGTCCTTCTGTCTGCTGCTGCACCATTATTCTCCAAAGTCAATTTTCCAGTGGTTTGTCTAATTTCCTTTTAAAAACCCCAATCAAATCGAGCTTTTGCTATTTCCTGTTGGAAGAAGATAATTCAATGAGTCTGTACAACCATATATATAATTTATTTCTATTATATATGATGTAATCAGAACTTTATCATCCAGATAAAAACAAAGCAGAAAAAATATTTATATTTATTCAGAGATCTTCTGGCATTGTGTTGATGTGTTATTCTTCATAGTATAAATTTTATACCTCAGTGCACAGCAGCCACCTATCCTACCATGTGTTACAGGACACTTCAGAGGAGATAGGTTTATATAATACAATCGTAATTTACAGTCATTATCTGAAGATGTTTTATCAATTACCTAAGCAAAAATACCCTGCAGGAAGTATACCTTTTAGTTATTAAAAAGCAGTGACTTTCTTAAATTAGTTACTGGAAATAAGGACTTCAGCAGCAGAAATTAATCACTGTCACATTCTTGTGCATGTCTGATGGATGCTAGGCTGTGTAGAACGTTTGTTTAGAATATGAAAAATATTGTTATGATACTCTTAATAGAAAGAGACCATCAAACAAATCTTAATTTGCAAATGTTTTTGCAGTCATAAATCATAAGGAAAATGTGCTCTAATGGAGGAAAAACATCTTCATAACTGTATGACCTAGATGGAGAAGGCCACATTCTAGGAGGGGTATGCTCTCATCAGACATGTTAATTTTTCCATTTCAAAGACGGATGACATTCTTGCCAAAATAGAAAGTAAATGGCAAGTATTGTATTTCCTGGTAAGATCATGTTGTATTTATCCTAAAATTTTCTGGCAATTAAATATGTTTTTCTCCAATGTGTTGAGATTATCTCTCTCTAACAAGAAAAATGTAAAAAATAACTTATACTGCACAAACCTCAGTTGGGGATGTAACATACCTTAACTGCCATTTAGGCAATCTGCCAATGCCACTGAGAGAGGATGTATTTTTACATATGTATGTATATGAAAATTATTAATTCTTTAATAATCACTTAATAATCCCTTTGCTATCAAAGGGGAGAAGATGGAATATTGAGCAAATTAAATGCTGAATGGTGAAGATATTTATCTTCAGCTGAAGGACAGATTAGTATGAATTTAAACTAATGAAGAACTAGGTAGCAAATTAAGATAGATGAACTGCAGTTATTTACATATTTTATTCTTTATTTACAAAAGCTACTGCCACCTCACCTAATTTTGCATTGGGGGAGGCAACTACTACTTCTCTGGGCAACCTGTTCCAGTGTCTCACCACCTTCATTGTAAAAAAATTCTTGCATATATCTAGCCCAAATTGACCAATCTTTTAGTTTAAAGCCATTATCCCTTATCCTATCACAACAGGCCTTATAAAAATGTGTCACTATTGAAGAAATAAAGAGCATAGCAGAAAGTTAAGTGATACCATTTTTTGGTGAATGTTATCATGTGGACATATATGGTTTCTGCTTTCGCCACTACCATGCATGTCTACTGACTCTTTCTTTGTGTAATGTTATACCCTTCCTGCAGTTTTCTCAAAAGAGGATTTCTGAAGTAACGTTTTGGAGTAATTTTTGAGTGTGATGAGTTTTCTGCTGTAAAAGCAACAGACCCCATAATAAACAGCTCAGCAGTATAACATAATTTTTTTCAGGTCACCTTTAAAGACAGACATGGTGTTCCTACTGTGCTACATGCCTCCAACAAACTGCTTCCTTAGCAGGAGCTCTGTTGTTTTATTGATAGCACAACTAACTACAAATAAATCCTTTGATTTGGTGAGTCCCTTGTTACCTCCCTGATACAAAGCATCTCCTACTGTGTTTCCTGACTATCAGATGATCAAAAACCTGTACTGTGAAAACAACAGTAACCGTGAATCTTCTTTTCAAAATCCAGTTATTGAAATAAAAGCTTTACAACAAATTAATAGAAGAATGATATGTACCTTCTTAATATACATTGTAACAGTGAGAGCAGATTTTATACTAATTAAGGAAATAGAGTAAGTTGTAGAGAGTTCAGCCTTTTTTACTAATATGGTGTGGATAGTTGGTCATTTCAATTACAGCATAATATGTGATTCAGAAGTCATCTGCAAATGTAGATCCATAGAGTAGAAACAATGATTGTATATGAGGTGGTGCGTTATCCAGCTTTTCTGTACACAGGATCATACTGTGATCCTGGAGTATTTCTGTAGTTGCTCTCACTGAGGAGGGTGCTCACAAGGTTTTAGCACCCCCTCTGAAATGAGAACCTTGAAAAGTTACTGTCTTGGCTGGACATATTAGCTATACGTCAAAGCCTCACAACTGCTTTAGCAAATCTCTGTTTTGGAATGTAGTTCAATCACACATCTTCACATGAAGTCTCACTGGCTAAAGTGTATTGAGTGTGTCCGGTATCCCACATACATCTTGTGTGGCCCTGTCAGAGGGATTTTTAGATTGTAGTCATGCATCAATGACTTCCCAGACTGCACTTCCAGGAACTCTTCAGCTGTACTGAAGTATTTGCTCAATAGGAGTAGGAATTACCAGGTCAGAAATGCCTTAAAGACACTAAGGGGGCTTTGGCCCAATCTTGGTAACAGCCATGTTACATATTGAAAAGGCTGTTATAGTCTCTGAATAGCTGCTTTTTTATTTGAAAACCGAGTAGGGGTCTGAGCTCTGGGTTTGTATAAAACAGATCTTGTTTTTCTTCATAGTTTTTTAATGGAGCTCTTAGCTAATAAAAGCTGCACTTGCTAGAATGAAAGTGTTTCCTTTCCTAGTGTCACTTCTGGAAGAATCTCAATCGATTTGATTATATTTGCAGAAATCTATAGGAATACTCAGTCACTGAACATATTGACTCCACAAACCAGTCCAGCACAACTGAAACGTTCTCTGATTCTCATCAGTCAGACCACAAGACGTATATTTTGTCTGATAGTCCTGTGATCTGTAGATCATAGAAAAAGAAAATGCTGATGGGGAAAAAGCTACCCAAGTTTCCGAAAGTCAAAAAATGTTGAGTTTGACTGTGATTTGGATTTTGGATAAAGAGACAGGGGAAAGAAAATATACTCTCTGTTGTCAAGACTGATTTTGCTGCTCATCTGATTTCATTTTATTTCTAGACCTTGTGTATTCTGAAGATCTAAAGAGCATTGAGTTATTGTAATATACATATATATATAAACACCCCATGTTTCTTTAGGCACCCACATTTGCATTTTTGTGTCTGACATAAAATGCGGATTAATTTATTTAGAGGAAGAAGTAAGGAATAAATAAATAAATAAATTTCCTGATTGTGACTATAATAAGAGAGAACCAAGATTCTGTTTCAGAAACAAACATATGCCAAAATCTTGAAATACAGGACAAAAAACCTCAAGAGTGCATGTAGTTGCATTTAATGTGTTTTCTATACACTGAGAGTTAAGATGGAGAGATATGAGAAAGGAGGGGGTAGAAAAGAAAGGAATGAAAGCTAGGAGGTACTGAAACTCCTTAATATGCAGTAACAGTGTAATGAACATCTATGCATTACCTCTGAGTAATGCATCCCTGGTCTTAGGGCAAGAACAGGAGAACTTGGTGTAGATTTTCATTCTGTTGGAGAAAATTCTTTCTTCCATTTATTGATGTGTTCTGGTGAAGAATGGGAAGCTGAAACTGCTACTTTGCTTACTTTACGATGTTAAAGGGCTTAAAATAAAAGAGTTGGAAAATGCTAGGGTTTTTTATGTCTCACTTCATAAATTATCATTAGAAAGAGGGCACTCACTTTTAGGAATAGGGGATCTCATTTTTATCAGTTGAATACAGTCATTGTAATCATATTATCTTTTCACTAAGATGGTTGTGTTGATGGTTTAGGATCAAACCATCAAGTATTAAAGCAAGAATGCATTTTTTTGCTTTCAGAAAAATGTACAAGAAACTTTCCAATTGTACGGTGTTCAGAACTGAAATTGCCCTGTGCCCCTTAGGAAGAGAGCATAGAAGGCAGCTTTTGTTATGCACTGATCTAAAAGCCTTATTTCACCAAATTCCACAAGTTTATTTTGTGATGAAACAAGTTTATTATGTTTTGATAATAGATAATAAGCATACGGATAGCATATGATGGTCAGAACCTGTATCAAGATTATTTTCTGCTAAGGATATCCAGTTCAGAGAGTGTCTGAGGTTATCACATCCTGGAGTTCAACACATGCTGCAAACAGATGACATCCAGTTAAGACATTCATGCACTCTCTTCCTCAAACACATACATTCCAAATTTTCAAGACTTTTGGCTCTAACTATAAAAATGTCTTTGTTTCACAGTAATATGCAAGTGTTAGAGAAACAATTTATAGACTGCCTGAAAGTGACTTCTCATTTTACAAGTGCATGGAGATTGTTAATTGTTCGCACAAGATGTCATTTGCAATAATAATTTCTGAACCTCATAGTGATCTTTTACATTTTGTGTAATGGTTTGGATATTGTATCATGCTCCAGTGCATTCAGACTTACTACCGAGTCATTAAAGCCAGAGTAACATTTTCGTAATTTACAGACGTGATTATGCTCCACAGTGAAATAAATAATTGAAAATGTCATTTTTTCCTTCATGTCTCCTGCCACTATCACATCTTCACTCTCACTGTTAGAAAACTGTGTCCTGAGCTACGTTTCAGACAATTCAGAGCATTATTACAAGCATCTTCACTTCCAGCAGTCTGAATGTGATACGTGCTGAATTCGATCATATAAACTTTGTATACTGGTAGTACTCTATCAATAACTTCTGTTTTAGAGAATGGAGTTTTATATTTTTGTTTTTCAGATACTCGATGATTTCACTCCATCACTTTGTTTTGCAGTTATGTATGTTGTACAGATTGTCACAGCTTTACTTCTGCGGCCCATATTTCCTTGGGGTTTTTGCCTCAGGGCAAAGCATAACTGTCAAGTTTCCCTGTTTAAATTAGTTTGTTTAGAGTGTATTGCAGGAAGAGACTGAGCAATGAAATTTGTACCCTGACTTTATTCAAAAGGAAGCTTTTTTTCTCATTGGAAAGTTTGAACTTGTGTACTAATTTTGGGCTAGTTGTAGAAAGATTTGAAGCACCAATGCTAGACTTCTGAGCAATCCTAGTTGCAAACTAGACCAAAAAGAGTTCCAAAGAGCAACCTGGCTTCTGAAGGAGAAAATGGGGGGTACAAATTTTAAGCTTGTATTTAATTTTCAGCTTTTTACGATTAAAATCTTAAGTGCATGTAACATGGCAATCAGCAGCAAAAGTGTAAAAACAACCTACTAATTGTCTACTGCCTCCGGGCAGATGCATCAACAGGTCATGAGAGTGTTCATCAAGCAGCGCAAAGTTAAGTGGTTTTGTTTTATATTGTCATGGAAATGTGTCTTGGGCTAAGGTGCTATTTTTCACACTAACTGGCTGAAGAATGTAGATCAATGCAGTAACCTGCAACACCAAGGCAGTAAAATATTGCTGTGGAACAGCAGCATCTTCAATTATTGCAGGTGCTTGCTAGGCAAGATATACGTCTGATCCTTAAAATCTATATTCTCTAACTGAATACAGGGATTCCTGACAGCCTTTGCCTGAGTTACAGTACAATGTTTAATATTTGGATATTTGAGTATAAGCTTGATTTTTTTCATTTAATTCTTTAAAAGAAAGTTTGATTTTGGAAGTTACTTTGTTTTGTTCTTTGCTCATGGTAATTACGTTAGTGTATATGAACACTTTGGAGATCTAGCTGCTCTAAAACGAGGATTTTAAGCACACTGACAAGTGTTTTCCCTTGCAGTTGATGTATAGTTTTTCATATGCAAGAGTGAGATGATGTATTGATTATAAGTGTTTATTTAGAAGTATAATAGAAGTTGAAGAAGGTAGAGAAGAAATGGAGAGAGACTTTTGAAATAGACCTCTTAAGAATTGCTTTCTATCTGACCACACCGATGTACAGAGTTGCTGGCTTCTGTTGTACTCAAGACTCATATAGGGCTTTTCTTTGTTAGTGGTTGTCCTAGAGAATTTTTTAATATTTTCTATTAAGAAAAAAAGAGGCTACTGGGTGCCACCTATCTGCAAGGCATTCATTGAAGCAACTACACCCATGTGTATGAGTAGGGAGTAGTATTAAGAAAGGCTAGTGAAGAAAACATAATACTTTCTTTTGAATCTTTGGTCAAGAAAACAACATTCTGAACAAATTCAGTAATATCAAAGACTAATAAAATATGTCAAGTTGGTAAACTTCCACTCTATTTCAAGGGCTTTGCTCCACACTGCAACCTTCCCTTTGCTTTGTTGGGGTGGGTTACAGCAACAATTGCATGATACTTGGCAGCGACTGGAATAACAGGCTCCAAGTGGTCACTGTACAATAAAAGGCCTTTAACTGAGACACATTTCCCTATTACAATGAGAGCTGCTCAATAATCACTCTTCACAAAAAATAAAGGGGAAAATATGTGTGGGGGTGTTTGTGGGAAGGCAACACGGAGAAGCCAAAGCCCTGAAGTTCTCCAGTCAGAAGTAATCATAGTTAGCCAGATCCTCATAGGCTGGCGTAGCTGCATAGCCCAATGAAACTCACTGACAAACGCAGTATACTGTTTTCATGGCTCTTTCAGTCCGATACCTCCAATGTATTTTGCTCACAGGTGTTATGTTTAGAAACTTGATTACTGAGGCTCAATTATTCCCTCTCTTGGCATGTTTCTTCAGGAGCTTAACACATTTGCAGAGAAGTAGATTGTGCAAGGACAATGACTATGGGCACGGTTTCACTCCTTGGGTCTAAGCTTCAGAAGCACAACAGACAGCCATATAGCAATTTTTTTTCCTCAAAAAGTATCACAACCTCACCTATACCCTATTCAGAACAGCACCTGCATTCTGCTACAACCAGACTATTACCCCATCACGCCAGTGCTACCTGATATGAGCCAAAAGCACCCAAAAAGGCCTTAATTGTAGCTTTTGTAATAAGTATCACAGAGCAGTGCTGGAATCTATTCCCAGCCCTATTATCCATACATGTTGGGGAAGTGTATCTAAATATCTGTAAGTGACAATCTAGGAGATACACTGTGTAGACTAACAAAGATGACTGAGCCCCCAAATTTCTGGGATGCCAAAAAATTATAGCCCAATCGAGAGCAGTAGAACTCCAAGACATTATTAGGCACTACATAGGCTCAGTAGGCAGACACAGTAGATCATGTGGGAGGCATGTCTATCCAAGAGAGGACTGACTAAATAATTTTGGTTTTACAGTAGCTTGCTTAAGAGCCTACGGAAGTACATGAGTGGTGGAGAAAAGCTGAGAGGAAAGCCTTGATGAAGAAGGATGCTCTAGCTGCCACAGTGTCACTTCTTATTCATGTTCACATAACGAAAGGAGCAGATTTACTCTTGCTTATGTAATGCTTTAAAATGCTCTAAAATTGCACCAACTCGTGATTCATTAAGTCTGGTCTTCAATTGCAAATGACTGTAATGTAAAATGGAACAAACCTACAAGGTCATAGAATTACTGAAAGGGTATGTTTGAAAGTTTTCAAAGAATTAAGAGTTGATACACAAAATTCACCCTTTCACTACATCTTTAAGATGTAAAATGTAAGAAATATGCATATATATCTACCTATAGGGTACCCTGGAATTTGTAATGAGTTTTTGATTATGAGGATTCTAATGTGATAGCAATTTTCATCTTCACAACACTATTTCTGGCATGGAATACTCTATCATACAAATAGACCACATACTTTTCAATTATATTCAAAATAATTGTAGGGAAATGCATTTCATGGTTTTACAAAAGGGCTTCAGATTTCACAAAGCAACCGTGTTGGGTTTTATGCACTCTTTCAGCATCTAAGTAACTTTATCCAGTAGCAAACACAAGTAAAAGGCTTAGCACCCTCTTGAGATGTGAAGTCAATGATTGTTAATCATAGTTTTGTAGTGGTTCACTAGAGGAACTGGGGATATCAAACCATATATATTATTTTTATTTAAGTGCATGAGTTAAATAAATTATTTAATAAATTATTTCTACCCTGTAGAGGGTAGAAATACTAATCAGACAATGCAGAGAAAAAGGAGCTGCCTTTTTCAAATTCAGCATGGACTTAGATCCGCTTAGGAAAGTGCTGTCACCAGAAGTGACATAGGCCAGTGTGCTGGTTGCAGGCATGGGCTGTCTTGCACAGCTGCCTGCATATCCTTGCGCTGGTTCTGCTCCTAACTTCCTGGACTATGTACATAAAATAGTGAGCAAATATGGTCTCTTTAATTAATATTCTTCTTCCAGGTTTTGGGGGGAATTTGGGGTCTTTTTTAGTTTCTCAAGTTAAATCAGAATTACTGTTATGTCTACTTCTTCCTCAAGAGTTTTAGTATCTTTGCAAAAATTATACACTGATTCAAACAAAGAAGGGGAAACAGGAAAGCCAACGTGTGGGCCAGGACAGGAGTCCTTCTTTGAGTGGTAGAGCAGATTTCACCTGGCATACGTCTCCTTCCCCTAGTCAGACTTGGTTGATGTTTGGGTTAACAGTAGAGCAAGGTTCATGCCTTGCAATTTATATAACTGTTACAGTTATCAAAGCCTTTATTCCAGCAGGAGCAGGCCAGCTGACCCAGTTTAACAAAGCATACATCCCCTCGATGCTTAAAGGAACATGTTCTGTTGCCAGAACCTTAAACATTATAATCAAGACTGAATGTGCCATATTTCCAAGCTTAAAGCCTTCAGAAAGACACAGAACATTGGGAAGAACTTTCAAAGGCTTTAGAAAAAGGTTACAACAAACAAAACTGTGGGTTTTCTCAAAAACAGTTGTGCTATAAAGCAGAAAGTGATTATTTCTGAATTTTTTATGACAGTTATACTTCTATAAATTATCTCAAAGGAGTACTGCTATCATCTGGCAAGGTTAATACTTGGCAGTAGTCTCTCTTATTTCATTGGTCATTGATTTCCAGGAATTGCCTGGTACAACCGGTAAGATAATAAATAAATAATATAAACCTAGTAAACTTAACCTAACTTAAAATATAACAAACTGTTACTAAAAATTGTAGTCATGTGCAATAAATAGGTTCAACAGTATTAGCTAGTCAGCATCTAGTTAACTCTCTTCTTGATTGCTTTGTGCTGATTTCTTAGACACTGTTGTCAATAAATAAATTTCTGAATCACTTTCTCCTCTACTGATGTCCTCATGTAGCCTGCTGAATCACTTCTGCCCTTGAAGTCATAGATACTTATAACTGAATATCACTAGTTTTTAATGGGTTTAGGGTTTGTATGGGTTCTGCAAAAAAATGTCCTTCAAGAAGTGGAATCAGATAACCTAATTTTAATTAAAATCTTCTGTTTGTATATTGAGTAGTCATGCTGGTATTGACTTACTGGGATACTTAAGTAAGACAACTAAGTCCACATTTACACATCAGAAATAAACAACTAAGTTTCTTGCCAAAAGATTAAAATCGTAGAAATTCAATTAATTACATTTTTGTAAATCAGGCAGCTCTTGTGCTCTCTATGGGTACATTGATACAGATAACCAAGAAGCCCAGGAAAACATCTTGGCTATGGGCCTCCACCCTGCTCCTAAAAACAGCCCCAGGCACTGTTTTGGCCTCTCCAATTGGTTTTGCATCAGACACAGATGCAGTGGAGGGTCTTGAGAAATGAGATCATGAATAGAGCTGTTTCTGGCCATTCTGTTTTCAGTATTATGAAGGAAACGTGTTTCCAATTCATCTGGTGCTTCTCCTAAGTGAGGATACAGAAAGGAGGCTATCCTCTCCCTCTATATTCAGAGTGGTATGATCCACTGGCTGCCTCAGAAGATCCCAGAAAGGTGACAGCGAGTGGAGCTCCTTACAGAGCATATCTGAAGCTACCACATGCTACTGACAAAGGCTGGGCTGCAGATCTGTGTCATTTACTGCCTTTTTACTGATTGCTTTCATCTTAAGAATCCATCCAGAAGCTGCAGGGCCAGGTTGACTCACTTCTCAACATTCTTGCAAAGCTGTTCACCAGCAGCTTCCTTATTTATTCTTTTTCACGAGCTGTCATTGTTTGAGCATCATATTAAGAGATTCTTGCCTGCTGCTTTCCTGCCAGTGGTGGCTTTTCCCTCAGCTTGAGGAACAGTTCTGGTTGTGAGTGTGCTCAGCTGAGGGGGTGAGTGGCTCCTTTTTGTGGCACCAAGGGCTTGGTGAGAAGCAGCCAGACTGGTGAAGGAGAGTCTCTACTTTCTCACTACTTTCTTCTTTTCCTACTGCAAATTTATACCAGCCAGTCGTAGTCTGGATTAATGCCCAATCATCTTCTGTTTCTAAACTTTTGATGCAACAGCTATCTCTGTCTCAAGAAAAGGGAAAGGGAAACGGCAGTAACTTTTACAGTTTGTATTTACTGCTGGCCTTTTTTTCTGGTTGTAATTATTAAATAGTTTGTTCTCTGAGTTTTGTACTTATCCTGGAAAGGCTTGATCTTTACAAGGTCCAGAGAGATTCAGAAGGAGCCCCAAAGGACTTAGTGCCAGCAGTTTTGGGCTGATTTCCAAAGTGTTTCCTTTGTTCTGCTTATAGCCACTATTGATTCCTATGAGTTGTGATATTAGTTAGACCCATTCCTTTTATGTTCTTTTTTTTCTTTTTCCAATTATTTCAGAGTAGCTTAGATTTTTTTTTCCTTTATTATGTTCTTGAGTAGGATTAGATATGTTAAAAGAAAATAAATATATAGTTGTTCCAATATATATGCACAGAGGGAGGACTGTGGCCCTTCCTTGTCTCCACTGCAACCCTCCATATTCAAAGGTTTTGAAAGATACCTTTCCTGGGTTTAGTTTTGCACCTAATTTTAGCATCCACTCTGCTGTGAGGTTAACCTGCCACCATTTTGAAGGAGTATTTCATATCCCATTGAGCAGTGTTGGGTTTATGTAACTATATAGAACACAAATAGCAACATCTGTGAGTGAAAAGGTGCTATTTCAGATTAGGTGTGTTTGTAGGCAATGGGAACAAGGTAGCCTGTGAAAACACATATTATGTTCATATTTGCTAGATATGTGACTACATTCTTCCGTTTGTGTAATAAACAGAAATGTGCTTGTGCTTAGACTTGCAGTTTGAAGCAAAGACTACTGAAAGAGGAATGATATGTTGAGATTTAACTGCTCTGTGGATTGTAGTACAATAAAGCAATAATCCGTCTCTCCTGTGATGGTTCAAATTTTTTATTCAGCTGTGGCATTCTGCAGCATGCTGTTTATCTTCTACTTTCATTCACTCATGGATCTGATAATTGTGAAATTGGCAGATGGTTTGTGATTCTTTTCCGGGAGTTTTGTACCAATCCCAGTGATTAAATGGCTTGCTGATTTGCTTACCCAAAAGGATTAATGGGAGGCAGCAAGGGCTTTGTTTGAAAAATCCATCCCACGTAATTCAACAAAGGGTCAAAAAAGTAGACTGGAAGTAATCTAGTATTAGAGCTGCATTATGGAACTTTTAAAAAAACTTACTGACTCAGCAGTTGAACATTTCTTGATGAGGTCTGAACTGTCAAGGCAAATGCAGCTTCGCACTGTTTTCTCAGTCATTCCATGAGGATAAAGTTCAGGATTTTAAGCAGGTCAGCAGCAGGGCTGAATGACATGTAAAACTTTGGAGAGCTGCCCTGCATATTTTGTTTCTGTAAAACATCAGTTTAAAGTACAGAAGTATGACCTTGTGTCATCGTTTCCTACCTGTTTAAGTGTTCTTAAACACCTGATACAGTCAAATGCTTAGACAGACTAGACCAGCACTTTAGCCTACTGCTTAGACTTCTGTAAGTTATTGTGTTAGTTTCCTAGGAAATTGTAGCTGAAAATTGCAAATTATAGTTTACTGTAATAGTAGATTATTAAATTTAATGTTAAATGTTAAGTATATAACATTTAGCCCATTGAAGAGGAAACTTCCTCTGGGAGTTCAGGAGTTCTGGTTTCTGTTTTTAAAGCCATTTTTAAGGTGTATGAATGGTCCTTGAATGGGAATGGAGCTACCATACCAGCCTTTTTCATGCTCATTCTCTCTTCAGCCCTTCACCTCTTCCATTCTCAGTTTTCTAGCTCTGAGAGGAGACAGCTCTCTCCCAGTTCCACCTCTTGTCTGAGGGCACTCCTGAGAGTGGGTTTCAAATGCTCTCAGACTAGGAATATGTGAGTCCAACCTAACTACTGGTTGCCCCAACACAGTAGGCTTGGCTTCATCTGCCTGGTGTAAGCTTCACTTTTCAGTCAGTGCAGATTGCCTTATCATTTGTGAATGACTTTTTCTAAACACATCACTGACTTTATTTACTTGGGGAATTTAGGTGGAGGTAGGTACACCAAAGTTTAAAGGATAGATAGACCCCTCTCCACAGACTAAGATGCTTCTCTATATGCAAAGATATTAATTTTGTTGTTAGGAAATTGAAATGGAGTTCTTTCTTGACTGTGTATTTCTGAAAATGAAGAACGGACATGGTTAAATAGTCCAAAAATGCTTATTTTCGGTCCCTAATGAGCTGTAGGCAATTGGTGTATGGTGTCATACAGAAACAGTGCTGCCATCATTCCTTTTGTGATTCAGCTGATTCTGGATATTAAAAAGAAATTGCATCCATTCTTTTAATTTTGCCTCATTACATTATCTTGATTGTGACACTTTGTGCAGGCTTGAGGTATTAAATATATATTGAACTAGCTCTAGTTGCTTTTTGCTTCCAGCCCTTCCTTGTGATACCTTTGCATTTTTAATCTCACCTATGGAGTCAGAGACTACAGCCTGATCAACATGGTGGCTGTTGATGGGCATGTGAGAATCACCTTGTAAAGTACTCATTCTAAGTCTCAGAAATCTCTCTGTGAGATTTCTGCCCTATGGTATGGCCGAGAGTTGGTCTTTTATCTCTGCTAATCCCCTCAAAGTTGGAAACAGTTTTTCAAGCTTAGGTAAGCCACAAACACTTTCCAAGTTTTAATTTATCATCTGTACTCAAGTTTAAGACACACAAGTCTTAAAACAAATGTTGATCTCACAGGAATCATGATTCCTCAGCTATATGCAATGCACTTGCACAGTTACCTACCTCTGGGTGACTGCCAATCAAAATACATCAAGAACAGAGCAATCAACTACTATCAGACTATTTTCTGCATGCTTTTTTTTCACCAATACCCATTATTTAAAATACAGAATGGGATTTAGTTATATTTCAGTTGTCTTTCATATATCCAGTTTCTGTCTTTGCTGCTCAGATTATTTTCTGTAATTTCATTTTCTTCCTGATGCTGGATGCTGTTCAGATACTGCTTTGAACAACAGCGCTTGAGAGACAGACCCATATTTAGGTGTGCACTTTCAGTCACTTCTGATAGATGGAACATGTGCTTCATCACAAGATCTTCCTGGGTCTTCCAAAGAATTAGCGGAATTATGTAAAGCTTCAGATATTCTGTCATCTATTTGTGATTATATCAGCCAGTTTACTCATCTGGAGTGTTGTCTACAGATCTGTGGCCCAGCTAGAAAACCTGTTTTATAGACCATGGATGACACTGTTAAATGTGCCCTACCTGCTAAAGAGATAAAAATAATTAGGATTCTAAATTTCATTGAAAGTACTTCTACATTCTTTTGCATTATTCACTCTGCTAGATTTAAATCCAGGAGTTTTAAATTTGCATATTTTCTCTATTGTCTCAGCATACCCTGGAGATGCCCTGTGTAAGCTGTTTTAATTAAATTTATTTTAAAGAGAGATTGCCTTTATCCTAGTTGAGCAACTAGATGTTGTTGAATACTTTCAGCAAAAAAAATGTTGAATACCTTATTCAGCAATCTCTCACTACTCTAAGTGCATGTGTGAACATTTATTATCCTTTTTCCAAGTTATAAAAAGGCAACCAAAACTAGCTTCAATTAATAGATGTGTGACACTGATGTTACTCTGGTCTCACAGGTAGTAGATGAGAATAAAGCACTGAATAAACACCTGAAAAGTGAATGAACTTAAGATGCCCAGTTACCTAAAATTGATGATAGCTTCCTCAAACAAATAGTTTTCCTTTCATTCCTTCATGTGTGGATAGGTCACTTTTCTGTACACATTTTCTTTAGATAATTTTTTCCAGAGCTTTTGTTTTGACTAGAAAGGAGTAACATGAGGGAAATACATGGTTTGTATTGTCATGAGGAAGAGTGAGCAGTTAAAGGCATGTAAGGGAAGTACATTCATTTCTATTCATCTTCTCAATATGTGGGAAAGGTTCTCAAGCAATCCAATATTAGCTTTGACTCCACAACTACCTAATGTATTTCAGTGTTTTGTTAACCTTCTACATAAGTTATTGTCCAGCCCAAATAGTTTTGGTTGTATCACTGTTCTCCTGTGTCCAGCAATAGTTGATGAGGCTGAGCACATGTGAACTCCTATGATTAAGTCCGTGTGCATGTCCCAGTGCTACAGAGTGGTTTTGATGAAAAGAATGTGAGAACTCTGAACTGTATTATGGAAGAGACTTATAAGAAGAGTCTTTCTGTATTTATTTGTCATGTGCCATCTGAACATTTTATAAAAGCATTATTTGCTGCAGTCATCAGAAATGCAGTGTAAATGTGGCTTTGTATCATAGGTAGTACATTTGCTATCTAAAGCCACTGTTACTACAACTAGCTTCATCCTGCCCTGTGACTAGTTTCTGTCAGTGCTTTTCTATCATTAGAGTGCCGTACAAAGACATGTCTCAAGCTATGAGAAAATATTAGGTCATTCCAATGGGAAGAAGGATACAATTCTGTTTTCCCTTGTTAATTTTGTAACTTTAGAATTGATACGTTCTTGTTCAGCCCACTGATTTTTTTTAATATTTTTTTTTGGTAGTTAAGAAAGTGTCATCCCGTGTAGCCTATGCTACTGTGTCCAGTGCTTCCTATTTGAATATGGGACATAAAATTGGTTAGGACAAAAGTAAGCTCATTCTACTTTGCACATTCTCAAGTGAACATAGAATACTAACATTAATAACACAATTGTCAATCTTATTCTTTAAAGGAAAAATGTTTTTCTTTACTTTTCTGGTTTGATTGTTAGGTGTTCACCTAGTGAAGACCTGTAGAATCTAGACTGAGTTATGGTAGGGCTTTTCCTAATTTGATTCACGTTTTGTAGTTTTTATCCATCTGAAAAATACCTATTTTGAAGATCTGATCTTCCTAGTAACTCTTAGAATTACTTTGCTTTTAGACTATAAACTAACTATCATTATCCCTTTGTTTGGACCTTATTTCATTGTGCTTTTACTGTTGTATAAGGCATAAAAGACTCAAGACTTTTACTCTTCTGTGATGAATAAATATTCTCCCTATAATAAAACTGAATATGTTCTCGGGAGCATAAATTCTCTCCTCTTAGGACAGAATGATTGGCGCAGGTCGTTGAGTTGGATGACAGAATTATTTGACCATTGTCTTGTGAGGACATTGAAAGAAGATACAGGTAAAGAGTCTGGAACTTACCTACACTGTTTTCTCCAGGATTAGCATTAAGATTTTTTTTTTTTAATCTACTCTGTAGAGCAATGGTCCTCCACAATCTAAGCCTTATTGAAATTAAACCTTACTCAAAATCAGACTGCAGGTAAAAAAAGAAAGTAACAGCCATTATAAAATAAATTTAGAGAGGACAATTACAGGGATGAATTAGAACTTCGTGTTCATTCAACAATAACCTAGTCTTCTGAGTACACTTTTTTATCTTTAAAATGTTTCAAGTAAAACAATGAAAAATGTTCATGTTTACATATACATGTGTGTGTAAAGCTGGTGATTTTATATTAGCTTATACTCAAGTATGAGACTTCAAAAATCATTATAAATAGTAATATTTATATATTATGTTTTCCACAATTTCATTTTAAGTATTGTTCAGTGGAAGTTTAAGTGTACCAGATAAGAAAGAATCTGTAAGCTGAAGTGAAATTACCTTTGCCCAGTATATTTTATTTACAAAAGGTAAACAAATGCCTGAACATCAAAAACACACAAAATGTTAATGAAAATTTGAGAGTTAGAAGCACTAGAAGGAAATAAAACTAATCCAGGTGTATTAATAGTAAAAGTTATCCCACTGTATCATTCATAGATTTCAATGAAGAAAGGATCATAGAGCGAAATGTAAAGAGGCAAAAGAAGTGTTCAAAAACTAAAAACTGATGGGGACTAGGAAAAGGAAAAAATAATATAAGGAAATTAATTTGGACAAAATAACCCTCTGGCTTTTTAAACTGTATGTCTACTTACTTTATCTCCTTACTGTAATTAAGTACCGGATATTGCTTTTATTTGTTGTTTTTAAATTTACTTTACTTACATAAAAATGAATAAGTTTTGCCACCTGCTTTGTTTGAGAGTCAGCTGAAGGGGTGGTTCATCATACAGATGTTTTTTTCCATTTGCACAGTACTCCTTTCCCAGAATGAAAATTTGGCTGTGTCTTGCTGGGTTGGTAATGTTTTGGCCAATCCTGGCTTTGCACCATGAACTTGTATCTCTTTTTGGAGCTGTGTAATGTAATGATGAAAGAGAGAGGAATTATCTCTTAGCACTGACTTAACGCACTGTGCTTGTTTGATGACGTGATGGCTTAATGTGGTGTCCATAATGAAGCTAGGCTGTGTTGACTTCAATTTGATGATGATGATGTTCTCTTGAGATTGAACCAGCCTTAGGTTACAAAAGAAGGCCAGCCAGATATTGTGGGGGGTTTTTTTTAATACCTTCAAAAATCTTGTAAGCTGTCTTCAGCACCCTCTTGCAGGGAAGGACTTTCTGACTAACCTCTCTTCTATGCCTGACTATATGATATTAAAAAACAAAAATAAAAAATAAACCTCCAAGACCCTCTCGAGTTAATTCTCCAGAATGGATATTCAGAAATTGATAATCTGCACTAAATTTGGAAACAAGATGTTTTGAGTGTACTACAACATGTTTCTTTGAGGACTGATGAAAATGGAAAGCTAAAATATGCCACCACTTACCAGTAAGAGATTGGGGATATAGCAGTTTTGGGAGAACTTTCAAATAAGGGCTGGAGTTTAGTATAAGATAAAAAGAAATAATAATCATCTCAGGTTTGTTTTTTTGTTTTTTTTTTTTTCTCCCCCAAATTAAATTCTGATTGCATATCTGATCAACTCTGCTTTGGGAAAAGCTAGCTGTAAATTCTGCCACTGTGTGAATACTAAATTGGTACGAGACAAACGGTTTGTATTGCAGATGAAGACCAAAGAACTGGTGCAGTATAGCAGATGCGTTGACTTCAGCTGAAGACAGTATGAATCTTTGTGTCTTATACTCTTTCATGAAAAGAATGTATTCTTGTTTCCAGAATTTTAGTGCGTCTCTTTCCCTTGCAGGTAAAGTAATACTATCTGCAGTAGAAAGGAAGACAAAAATAGACCTATGTTTTTTGGTTCTTGTTTTCTACTGGTTATTGTGTGACATTTGCAAGCTCAGCAAGTCTTATCTTTTCAAAAGAGTATTTCTGTACACTATATTAAAAGCAGTGATGGCTTTAGTCTGATATGGAGTGAGTGATCGTGAAATTGAGGGGAGAAATTTTTTTTCTGTAAAAATCTACCGAATGTTAGATGACTTTGAATCAATCAAACAAACCTGTTAAACAAAATTTTTGACACAGGTGGTAACTGGTTTCTGCCAAACATCCACAGAGAATGTGACTTCTGTCATCACAACATGACACAGAATAGGCTTCCCTGTGTTTCCTTTTTGAAGGAGTCAGGTGAACATCTTTGTAATACTTCTGAAGAGGAGATTGGATCTCCTCACCTGAATTGGTGGCTGTCATCAGATTTTCCAAAAAGTACTACATAAATCTTAGTTTTTAATGATTTCTTAGATTGAATTCAGTTGAGCTGAAGCCTTTATTGCATTGAATTGCGGTGAGAGTCAAGGACCAATGGACATGAATAAGAATTAAAGAGATGCAAGGAAATAGCCCTAATAAAAAAGCACAGCACTTGGATGCCACAGTTAGATTGAGTCCTGAATTGTCTTTGATCGGTTTCTCAATCTTGTCAGTAATGATGGTCTCCCATGGTGCCAGCAAACTGCAAGCAATTTTCTGCAGTAGCTGCTGTGACTAGATTGTATTAAGATGAAATGTTGTCATGAGACATATACAAAAGCTTCTCCTTGCTTGTGTCTGATGTAAGGAAGAAAACCATCTCTCTCTGCTTGGTGAAGCATAGAGAACCTGCTTCAAACCAAGGCTAGAACAAAATATGTTTGTGTTTCTGTCATGTGCCATTTACTGTATCTTTATGAGAGACAACTTCTGTAACTGGAGTAAACTGGAAGTTTTCAGATGATTTCCAATATATTAAATATCATTTGGTCTTTATGTGGATATATTACTGACAGCAATGTTTTTTAGAGTAAGCATGTTTTCTGTACATAATTTTAATTTATGTATCTTAGAAGTAAGCCAGAGTAGCAGTGGTTGAATAGAGTAGAATATTTTAGTTGGAAGGGAACACAAATGGTCATCTCATCCAACTGCCTGACAAATCAGTTACTGTTGAGATGGGTGAACAAAATTGTTTGGATGTGCTTATCAAGGAGCACTGACATAGATGACCAGTATCTACTTCAGAGATACTTGATTCTGTTAAATCCATTGCAGTATTTCATTTGAGACCCTTAAGATAATGAAAGTTCAATGACTCTCTAATGGACATCCAAGTATTTTAAATTATAAATAACATAAACCTGATTATGCCCAGGTCTGGAAACAACAGGAAGTCATCATATCCAATTACATTTAAGCAGTAATTATTAGCAAGGATTTTGGTTAAAGTTTGGGTTTTTGTAGTTCCTTTTGCCAGGAGTAAGAGAGACATACTAGCAGGTACTGCATATGAAGCAGTTTCTGGTCATAATCAGTAAATCAAACAATTCCTATCTTTGCAAAATTGCGAGAAGTAGGGCTTTCAATTTTAGGTGGATAATGTACTTAAGCAGTCAGTTGCAACTGAGAAAAAGTAGAGCAACTGTTCTAAATTCTTTAGACACACCATTAGATAAAAATGAGTAATTTTGTTTTCTTTTTAGAAGGTGTTTATTTGTCATTACTGTGTAAATAACAACAGCCTATAATCCATCACATAAACCACTCTGGTACCTGAGTATTGGAAGGTGGCAAAAGTGACACCAGTTTTCAGAAAGACTTTCTGGGAAGTCAGGGTTAATATGGCCCCATAATCTATAGTCTATTGGTCTGTAACAGACAAGTAATATTTTCAGGGAAACTAATAAAATCTGTCATAAAAATAGAATTAATGAACATGTGGATAAATACAATGAATGTTCATGCTGGTTTTTTTAATGGAGTGCTCGGCTCACAGAGCCACTGGATTCTTCAAAATTGTCAGCAAGTACACGGATAAAGGAGAATGTTAGAATTTCCAGATAGCTTTTGAAAAGAAGACTTTTCCAAAAGTTTTAAGGAAATTAAGTGACTAAAGGAAAGCTGCCTATACAGTTCCTTTCACAGCTAGGTAGTGGATAAATACAGAAATCAAAAAATAGAAATATTGATAATTAGTATAGATAAGACCATAAGACCAAATCTGTTGATGACATTCAAATTAACTTGGCATAGTATTGACTAGGTTTATCAGCAACAATCTACATGATGAACTTACGAGTTTCAATGACTGAGCAGTGAAATGACAGGTGAAATGCAATGTAAACTGGCATAAAGTGGTGCACATAGAAAAAAGTCTGAACTTCACACAGAAAATGAACTCATTAAGCTCACTATAAATACTCAGGAAGATCAAGAGTCACCTGGACAAGCTGAACACAGCTTGAAGCTGGCAGAAGGCAGGTTTTCAACAGTCTTGGTGTTTCTTGATGCAGAGCAAAATTTGACTCTAGATCAAGTTCTTATGTGTTAAACCTAAGAAGCTAATTGCCCTAAAAATTATTTCAGGGATAGTTCTCTCTCTGAGTGTCCCAAAACATGGCCTATATTGGTACTAGCAGATGAAAACAAGTAATAACCTTATTTGGCTGGCACAGGATCTGCTGAGCTGTGCTGCTGTCAGCGCCTTTCACAAGCAGCCATATAGTAATACTGACAAATCTGTGATGTGTGGCTTCACTGATACTGTTTACTCGTGAAGATACAAATGACAAATCCCATAGGTGCTGTGCTGTCCTGCCCTGCATGAGAAAGAAGTCTAAGCTTCTGAGGTTGAATCACTCACAGATGATAGGGTCAGCTGAACAAACAGGATGCTTCTGAAGTGATGAAAGGAAGAAATTATATTTCTGAGCTCCTGGTCCCAAAAGCTGAGACAGGATAAAGTGGAATGGAGGAGTTCAAAATATGAGATATACACCAGCCAAGGTGATTGAGGTTAATGGATACATGTGAGCCAAGTGCAATAATAGCTCCTTGCTAGAGAATCCCTGAAGCTGCCTGACTTATCAGGAGTAACATGATCTCAATTTCTGATTCATAGGACTGAGAAAGGTAACTATTTAGATGTCTGCCAAAATGAGTACTTCCAAACACAGTTTATGTGTATTTGATAAGTACATTGGAAAAAAAAATTCTTCCAAAGAGTTTGTGTGGCTTTTTACTTCTGATCACACAAGATGCTTTACGAGTGCAGACTCAGAAGAGGAAAAAGACATAGAGCCTTTTCTTCCTTTTGGTCTGTTAAGTAATTTCCTGTTAATTCAATGCAAATAAGTAACTGATTTTTTTATATCAATATCGCATGTCTACCCTCTTACCAATAGTTTAAGCACTATTGGTCTTAAAACAATAGTGCTTGTTGTATAAGGTTGCCTACTGTCATCTTCTAAGATTGAGTCCTTCAGTAATTTAAGTCGCAGCTTAGACAGGCAGTAAATATATATGTTCCAGTAATCAATCTGAGGTAAGTATTTGTAAAGAAACATACATACTTAGACATTGTTAATATATGCTTTATCCTGCCGATGTACAGCACATGAAAAAATAGAATATAGCAGGTGAAAATGCTAAAAATTTCTGGAAGCTAATGTAATTCTTGTATGTTCATCCTGAGAAAACATGTGGTTAACTACAATTAAATATGATTTCTTTATATGTTGCCTTGATTGATTATTTAAGGGGCTTAATTAAGAGGCTTAGATTGGTTAATGCTGGTTCTTCCATTTGTCATGGATGCTGTGTGGTTAGTCTTTGTATCCCTGGTTGACAACAGTCATTTACTTCTCTCCACTGCATCTCTGGTTTAGCTTCTGATGTTTCTCGAGACCCACTCAAATTCTTCATCCCAATCTTGTGTATTTTTGACATTGTTCTTGAGTAGATAGCCTGCCTTTTGAAGTGGAAAAATTGCATTAATACTAATTCCTTGAATTTTCTTCCTCAAACCATATTTCCAATTACAATTTTTCTATCAATGGCCCTTTCTCTTTATTAACCGTTTAACTTGGAAGCCCCTTTAAAAAAAGAAACAAAAACCAAAATTAATAACTGTTACTCTGCATTTATTTCATTCCTCTTCAAGATAAAATTCTATTTACCTGTTGCCATAAGCCTCCTGATATTTTTACTCTAAATCATTCTTCAACCATACTTTTTATTTTGAAATATCCCTCCGCATATGCCTTCTAAGGGGTGTACCTTTTCTTTATTCTGTCCTCGTAAGCTCCAACATCTTTCTTCTTTCCGTAACTTGCAGCTACCCAATACACCTCTTTTTGCCTCTCATGTGTATATTGCTGTATTTGAACTGCTCAAGATCTCTTCTGTTCTAAAAATGACCTGCTTTCTTTGCTTCCATTTATTAAATCTGAAACCCGTGCCTCATCTCACTAGGTTTTCCTCTTCTAACCCTTGTATTCTTCTCCACAGCTGAGAGGTCACTTACATTTTCTTCTTCTTTAAAAGACCTGCTCTCTTTTAAGAATCACTCTGCTAGCTCTTTTTTTACATCTCACTCTTTTTTTGGGTTTCCTTATCAGTCATACAGAAAGTAAGCTATGGAAAATTACTTTTGTTAACAGCAGTACTATAAAGATGAGACCTATATTTCTCATTCTCTTTTGTGGCTTCCATATTGTGTGTTGCTGGCAAAAAAGAACATTACTTCTTCTTTAGAAAGTGTAGCTGCCTGTTTAGGGCCTCACTATGAATGAAACTGCACTTCTGAAAAGCTTATGGCCCAGAAGATTAATTTGAACCATTTCTTATTGTGAGATAAGTTATTTGGATGCTGGCTAACCTCACTTATAACTTGAAGCAAAATAATCTGTGAGATCATTAACAAATAAAGCCTTTTCAACAAAAAAGATTGCTACAGAAGTGTTTTGATATTGCTTCCAACAGTATACAACCTCACAACCTGAATGCTGAATCTGTATGATAGGTAGACATAAAAGAGATTCTCTGCTAGGTGCTCAAAAGATATTAGTTGCCTAATATCTAAGGTATCAGCTGTCCAAGCCCATAAAATCCTGCTTCTTGAGCAGTGTGATCTCTGAGCTGGTGTAGGAGGAAAAGTTATCCCATACAGGACTCCAAGATGAACGTGTATTGTACTGGTTTCTTTCAATTCCTCCAACTTTTCACCAAGCTTTCTGTGTGCAAAAAAAATAAAAAAAAAAAAAATAGATGAAAGTGGAAGACAGACTTGAAAATTGATGCTACCTCAGAATTTAATTCAATTTATAAACAGTTACAGTCAATTCCCTAGCAACCTATCTTCATTTAATTTTTTCACAAAAATATTGTGTTTTGCAACTGTTAATAAGACTGCAAACAACCAAGACTTCATTCACTGCCTGTTCACTTAACGGCTTTTAAATGCTTGCATCTTTTTTTCTGAAAATGTATCTAAATGCCTAATTAGAAAGGATTATTTCTTCCAATGTTAATGGTTCTGACTGAAAGCAATTCTTCTAATGGCTAAACCTTTATAAGTCTTTAAACTTCCATGGCATTTGTAGTTTAATGATTCTAAAGGCAATAATGGAGGAAGAAGTGTAGAGAGGAAAATATATCTATCACAGCCCAAATCTAGCAAGTGTCACGCATACTACATTGTCTGTATATGACTTAGCAATAAGGATCTAAGTGTTCTGTTTCTGAAGGGGGAATTTCCTTGGCTTTGTGGTTGTAATAGTTCGTAGTTCACATTATCTGCAGTCACATAGGAGATGTTGTTGACTTCACTTGTCATATACATGAGGGTTCTGAAAAGTTACTGTTATATTTCCAGGGGATATGTAAGGGCACATGCTGAATGTCTTATATTAATTACAGAAATACCTAAATATTCTATACTCTGTAAGTGAGGCCTGTATTTTGATTTCCTAGATGTGCTTACCTGCCCAGTAATCGGTTTCTATGCACTATGTCCTTCTTCATATCTGAGTTCACAGGCATCTTTGTGTGATTGGAAAAATGAGCAATATTGTTGGTTGTTTTTTTAATTTACTTCTAGATTTTTTTAAAAATGTTTAGCAGTCAACTTTGTGAAATTGCACTTTCAGCATTTTGAGAATTATTACATGTAATTGGATAATTTTGGATCACTTAGTGATCTGAGCTTTACTGGTATTATCTGATGTTGTGGTACTTTCTACTTAGTAATTAATGTGATTCCAGATGAACTAATACAAAATTCTACGAATATCCAAGGTCTGTAGTTACCAATTTATAACCTTCTAAAATAGTAAAACTAGGTATGGCTGCCAGAACTTTCATTGCATAACTGCTAATATAGTGTTTAATTGTATTCCCATCCTCTAGAAATCAAATCTCTGGCATCATTCATCATTCACAATATTCATACTTCACTTGCTGTCATTGCATAATGAAATGTTAGAATGCATCCAGATTTCTTAAGTACCCTGAGTATTAAGGGGTTTATATAAAAACTGGTAATTGTGATTGAAAAAGTATAAAAAAGAAGCTGATTGAGTAATTCTTATCCCTAGCCCGTGTTGGGTATTTATCCCCTTAAGTTACTCACACAATTAAGAAATCTTTTAGCATTCTCATATGGTAAGTGCCACATTCTGATTTTTGCAAATACAATGATTACTTGAATGTTTGAGCCTCATCGGCATGTTATGAAGTTTTATCATTTACATTCATAATAGAAATTTTTACTATTGATAAGTATTCTCATGTTATGATATTTTAAACCCTTTTTCATAATGGCTGTATACCTGCCATCTGTGATTTTATTCTGGTTGATCTTAGATCTCATCCCCATGTTTCTGATAGCAATCCAGCCTACTAAATAATTTTCCCTTTACTTTGTCATTCTCCAAATTGGCATACAGCCCTTGAGGAAGAGGTGATAGAAAAGGAGAAATGTCATCTAGCTGAATCATGTTATTTGTTCCAGTTCAGTTCCTTTATGTTGTGGTGGAATAAAGAACATTGCTTATTTTTAGGTTTAGGCAAGCAGCGATATCCTTAATATTTTTTTCTTTGCATCAGATTTTCAAATTAATGTTAATCGAGTTCTTAAAAATCATGAGAGAAGCAGGTCCAAAAGGAAATTCCAAAGTCAAGGATTTTCTTCAATATCAAAAATAGATGTAAAATATAAATTTTAGTAAATTAATTTCAGTAAAACGATCATATTTATCAGTTTAGCCAAGGAAATCATGAAGTGCTCTTGCTGATAGTTAAGGTCTGACATACAGATTGCATGTGTCTTTTGAAACAAGCTCTTATTACCTCAAACTAGAGTGTAGTTAAATTGCTTCCCTTTGCAAATCCTTTTCTGAATATGCCAGGCATCACACAGTGAGTCAAAAATAATGTTGTTTTTTGCACTCTCTGGATATCAGGTATTGATATTTTCTGAGAAGCTGTTTGCTGTGTAGTTACTGTGCTGGGGCAAGGCTGAAGACTTATTCCTGTGGAGTCTGTGGTTTTTTAAACATAAATGGAACTCCCATCCAGCCTGCTGCGATGAATTTCCTGCACAGTCATGTCCTTGAATCACAGGCAATCAGTGAAACATGGCTGAAGGACAAGATTCTAGGAAAGAAACCTGGGGGATAACTACCTTCTAGAGGAAAAAAATGTAAGCAATAAAACTGAAGCACAGACACCACAATCAGCTCCAGGTTAATTCTTGAAATTATGTGTGTTGAACCTGCCACAGGATCTTGGACTTGAAAAGGCACAGGTACTTTAGTAATGATTTTAATCTTAAATGGTACAAGAATTCTCCTACTAAATTAGAGATTCTCCATTCTTTAATAGATATGGAATGAAAACTTACCTTCAGTTATTTTATTGGGTGATGAATGCCTTCTGAGAGAGCTGTAAGTTATTCATGCCAAAAAGCCAAACCTCTTGGATACCAAAGTGTAGATTTAGGGGTCTAACTTCAGGCACTCTTGTAAAGAAATTTATGAGTTCTCTTCAGGACAAAATTCTCTATTTCCCTCCTTTGTGCTGGATAAATGGAACTAGCAAAAACTAATAGAACCGATAAGAATAGTAGAGTTAGTATCCTAGGTACAACAACACAATTGCATACATTTGTCTTGTGTTCCTCAAGAGGAACTTTTTTTAATGCATACAAGAGTTGGCTGGACATTTTTTATAGTTCTTATTTTTTAAAAATACTAGCTAAGAACTTTACCTCAGCACCCATTCCCAACAAATTTTGATGTGGACTCCCATGGGGAAAAGAAGGACTGAAAGTCAGGTTTTATATATTGAAAATAATGTAACTGATAAGGAAAAAAGAATCTCAAAGATGGGCCCTGTAGAAAAAAAATATTAACTATTGAAATACAATACTACCAAATACTTTTTTAGAACAAGTCATTTGGGATAGAGGATGATTGTGGAAAGTATCTTTAAAATCTAACCTGAAATACTGATACAGTCTTTCTATAACTCGATTAGAACTCTTTCATATGCCCCTTTATTTTTAGTTTCTTTAAAAAATACTTGCCCAGTAGGCCGTAAAAATCTTAAGTGACATTTTAGTTTGTTAGTGTCCTAAATATTATTAATTATTAAAGCAGCTGTGTTGTCTTCTTTAAAGTAGTTATCCGTCTGAATAATTGATAACATAGTTGGTTGTGTTTATTCCTACTACCTAGGGGCTTGTCTATTTGCTGTTCTAACATAGGTATCTGGAAGGAGGCTACTGATAGTACATAGAACAATTTTTAGTGCTTATTCAGGAGGATCAAAAGGTATTATACTGATTTTTGGTGAAGAATGGCTACACGTTTATACAAAAACTATGCTATACTAGTGTCTCAGGGACGAAATGCCACCGATTCACCTTGGAATATTATATGGCAGGCAGTTAAGATGTTTTTGCATTTCTCTCTCTTTTTCACCTAAGCAATTATTGAACTCTGTCTCTTATGCAGTAGATTTGTTTAACAGCACACATCATCTTGTAGCTGTCTTTGTTTCCCACATCTTGGATCAGATGGCAGCATGCAAAGCAGTCTAAAACCAGCAGAATGGCTGTCAAGGGATCAATGTGGCAAACTGGTAAGGCTAGGAAGAGGGGAGTAAGAAGAACTTGGATTGGTGTCATGATCATGTGTAACACATGGCAGCCATTCTTGGGTCCTTCAGACTTGGCAGATTTTTGGCTAATACCGTGAGAACATTATAAATTGTGAATAGAATTTGCAAAGACATTGTGTAAAATATTCATTAGTTGTGCAGGAGGATTGGCTGTTGAGCACCCAGGCAGTGAGCTGCACCCTGATTGCTGGGCTTCTACTCCATACTGAAAAGTTTTCTCCTAGGACAATCCTGCTATTGCAATAGACACTTGCAGGAGGTAAGATGTGTATTTTTACCTTGCTACTATAAGCAAAAAGAAAAGCAGCTTCGCTAATTAAGTTCAGCACCACAGTCACAGGCATAGCAAATAAGATGAATAGTTCATGATTTATTCTTTGACTTACAGGGTCTTTGAACTGGGAGTGTGTGGTGTGAAAAGGGACGGAGCTCTTTGCCCTGTCATAAAAATTGAAAGTTGTCTCAGCATGGCTGTAAAAAATTATTAAGAAAACTGTAAGAGGAGACATCATCTCTGTAAGAATGTTTTAATTGTGATGCTTCAGGAGGGGAGTAGTTGTACCAACAGCTTGAGATCTTTCTCAGGTTCTCTATTAGATTGCAAAAAATGGATATAATATTATAGTTTCATACTATGTTTTTTTAAAGATCTAAAGACCACAAGCTCTGGAGAAATTCTAGGTAGCTATTGCTTTGTAAAGCAGTAGAGAACCCATTGCAGAAACTTTATAATGTAATTGCCTTCCTATTTTTACATGTTAACAAAAAGCAGCTATCACTTCTGAGTTAGTGCCACTGCAAGAATGGACAAGTTTGCTTCCAAGACTTTAAGCCATTGTCATGCTGAATACATAACAATGTCTGTGCTGGTTGCCTTCCAACACTACTTTGACAGCAAAGCAAGTGCCCTTTCCATTCCTTGCCATAGCAGTGGAAAAATAAACACCCGGCTTTCTGTTTCTTCAGAAAATATAAAATGCAGCTTCTGAGAGAGTGTCTATATACAAGAACATTATTTTGTTAGAGAAATAATGCTTTATCTAATTAAAAAAAGCCAAAAAACTACTTTAAAATCACAGTGTACGGCATTAACATCTGGTTTAAAGTGTGTTTAGAGCCAACAACTCAATGTCAATTTGGTCTGACTTTACGGTACTACTTGCTTGATTATAGCTCTCACTGGAGGAGCTGAGCATTTCGGTATCATCCAAAGCCCCTGAGAACAATTCAAACCAGCTGGTATTCTCCTTATTACATAATTACAAAGCATGCAGTGACGTTTGGCATACTGAAGAGGCACTGGGGGCCCACTTCTCAAAATATTTACAGCCTTTTATTCTTCTCTAAACAATCATTTGCATAGTAAAGGTGATATATAGCACATTACCATGTGGGTTTGCTTTATTTCCACTTTCTCAAACTTACCTGGAGGTGCCTGTGTTTAGCACTGAATAGGCAAAAATGAGACAAAGATAGTGGGGATAAAGGCTGTAATATTTTCAGGAAAACTTAATGTTGATTCCATCAGTGAAAGATCTTCCAAAGAAATCCTGAAAGATGTATAAATATTTTGCCTAAGTGAAACCATATAATGTAATGTCTACCCTGGAAGTGGAGAAGTTGAGAAATCAGGAGAAGTTGCATGCCAGTATGCTGATCATGACAGGGTTGCTAATGGGTAGATGAGATGCAGTACATGCATCTTAAGACATCTCTGTGTGTGCATGTATGCATCTTTAAGCAGCATTTTTTCAATTGTGAGATTGGTTTCTTTCTAAAGCCGGTTGCTAAAATTCTATTTTATCTAAAGTGAGAAAAAGCAATGGAAATTATCAATAGCTGAGGTGCCAGGATACAAAAGGGAGAAAGAGGAAAAAATCTGTTTGATTTTTTGTCATTATCTATAATCTAAAAGATTTAAAGTTGCACAGGGATAGGAGAATGGTTAGTGGTTAAATGAGTATTTTCTCCCTGCCACACAAATGAAATGTATATACTTCTTGTACACATACACTTTTCAATTACAATTCTATCTGATCTTAGCACTCACAACTTACCATCATGCCGTGTATGGGAGGCATTGCACAATGCAGCTAAATTGCTTCTAAGCCCCAAATTCTTCTCAAATTTTCTCCTATTGAATTCATGTTGATCCAAAGAAATCACATACAGCAATGTTAAAGGATTGATTAATGAATGCTTAATGGTTTTTGTGCTGTGCAGTACAGGTTTTTTCTGGTTTTTATTGGTTTTAAAAAAGAGATTGTTGAAAGTACTTAGTTATATTGTGCTTAGTGCTAAACCCCAAACCCTTTTTATCCACAAAACTTAAAATCTGATTTGAACCAAATATTCACATCTTCTACAGTTGTTTTGAGGAGGAAAAAATACTATCTGAAAGTGAGCATCAGCAAATTATTAGATACACTATAGGGAGCCTAGTATTTACATATTGTCCAGGATCTGAATGGTGAATTGTTGGTATGAATAAATATGTTTAGTTGTAGATCTCTGCACCCCTGTAGGGGGTTTTATCATTCAATTTCCACACAGCAAGGGTTACTGAAACTAATTTTTGTGCTTGTTTGTTTCCCAGTTTCAAGATGTTCTAATGCATTTCATAATTTGGACCGCAAGTGAAGGTATTATCAGTGTAGAATCAAAATCAGAAATGTAATGGCAGTCTGAATGGACTGCTGTAAGTGACTTGCTGAGTACAATGACCCTGTGGCAGGTGCCACTGGGTAGACCTGCAGACCACAAACCTCACTGAACTCTAAACTATATTTTTCCATCCTGGTCCACTGTAGAATTTGACTGAGTGCCAGTGAGTTTCACAGCTGACTTCCTAAACCTATTCAAGAGGTTGTGCAAAGAAAGGATGCTGCTGTCACATAGAACAAGGAGATAAACACCTTCATCATGTCATGGTAAATAACCAGACATAAGCAGACCACTGTATCACCCATTGCCCTATTTCTTAATTTGGGCATACACCAGAGTACCTCTCACAGGAGATGCTACAAAGAATTATTTTAAGCTTCCTGGGCAGCTTGAGATGAATTTGTCTAAGAAAATACCTGACTGCATTTTAATGTGTGCTGGTGTTTCAAGAGCTGCATGAATGCTCAAATAAGAAACCGTGCCATTGACTGTTGCTTTATAACTCACCTCGTCCTCTGGTTCTTTCTTCATGATTCTGCGGGTTTTTGTCTTACAAGCTTTCCCTAGCAGAGACAACATCAGAAAAGATAAAGAGGTGAATTGGAGGAAAAAAGAGGTTTATTTATGACATTTATGACAAAAGTTATCACTCTGCTAGACCACATACTTACAAACAAGGAAGAATTGGGAATTTGAAGGTTGGGGCCAGTGTTGTTTGGAGTGATCAAGAAATAGAGAAGTTCAGGAACTTGCAAGCAGTTGACAAGGCAAAAAGCAGGATAAGGACACTGGGCTTAAAGAGAACAGGTTTTTACATGTTGATGGATCTGCTTGGAAGAATACCAATATGGCCCTGGAGAGGACCGACTCTAGGAGAGCTAGTTGATTTTCTAGCACCTCCACTTTCAAGCTTTTCAATGATTCAGTCCTGACAGAACCCAAATGTAGTAAAAGAAGGTAGCAGTCAGGAGGTGGAAACAGAGGTAGCTGACTCAGCAGGGATACAGAAACATCATCCAAGTGCACAGGAGTGAATTTAGGAAAGCCAAAGCCATGAGCAGAAGTCCATGTAGGAAATAGACAGTGATACAGACTAAAGGCTTACCTCTGGGGTCTCACAGAAGTGGATCTCCTTATCCTGGAATCTGTTATCCTAATAATAGCCACAAAGCATAGAAGGAAATATAGATTTAATTAGTTACTCTTTTATATAATTAAATGTATTAAATTTATTTATTTAATAAATATATTTAATAAAATATAAATAAATTATAAAGATATAAATAAAAGGTAGTTAATTAATAAATAAAAATTATTCATAAAGTCAAACCAGGAAGGAGGGAAGAGTGGGGGAAAGGTGTTTTTAAGATTTGTTTTATTTCTTATTAGTCTGATCTGATCTGATTGGTCTTAAATTCAAATAATTTCCCCAAGTCAAGTCTGCTTTGCCTGATATGATAATTGGTGAGTGATCTCTCCTTGTCCTTATCTCAACTCATGAACCTTTATAATATTTTCTCTCCCCTGTGCAGCTCAGGCGTGATCAAGTGCCTTTGGTGAGCACCTGTCATAGAACCAGAGTCAAATCACCACACAGTGTATGAACACTTCATAATGGAAGTCTAATTTCTACTAGTAAGATAAATACCTCAAAAAAAGACTGCACTTAAATTTCTAACCAGGCAATGAGTACTTCCATGTTGCAGCTGGAAGGTTGTTAGGAATTAAACACTTACCTTACTGGATGGGCTCTGGTATGCATACCAATGTAAGGTCTTTGCCTTTCACCCTGACGCTTCAAATACATGTGCACTTAAATTAAAAGGGGATGTTAGGCAAGAATTGGATTTAAAACAGGTTTCTGTCTCCTTGGTTATAGGTTTTGCTTAATAGTCAATGCAGCTTTCAAATAGACAGACTTTGCCACATTTCCAAAATAGTATTCCTTTGCATTCTGATATCTTTTAGCACCTCTGTTGCCTTTTATAATACTTTATTATAGCAGTGGCACCTGACTCCATCCTGTGTGATTATGTAGTTGTTTATGGACACGAAAAAGCTGCTTTAGCTGGAAGCCTAGCTGCCTCAATAGAGATAGGCCTTACTAGTAGTGACTCAAAGATGACTGAAAATTCCATTAATTACATGTAAGTATTTTGCTTTTTACAAATCCAAGATATTTTGTGCTCTATTCTGTGTTCTAGTTGCTTCTGAAACAGAAACTTCAGTGCAAAGTAGCCGTAATCCTCTTTAATGATACAGGCAGAGAGAACAATGAATTGCATGTAGAACAGGCAATATATCTCACCAAATATATGTAAAACAGTATTGCTGCTTTATTCTTTGATAAGTTTAAATCAGTTTTTATCTAGCAGATTCAATAGTCTGTGTGGTGCTACTATGTAATTAATTATATTTTATGATTGCATTCAATACTATTATTAATAGGTTCAACAAAAAGAACAGTGTTATGGAAAACCAATAATACCCCATATGACAGCTCAAATAAGGAAGTAACCCTTATTCTATTAAATATGTGTTGTATCCTGATATAATTAACTTCAATCTGTGTTGAAAAGACTTTTGCACTTTTTGCAAGAGAATACCCTTTTCACACATGATTCAGTTTCTTTTACTGGCTTTAATAATTCTGTTTATCTGGTACTAACTTTTCTCCTTTGCAAAAATGCGCATAGTAATTTTTTTATGTGTGTATAATAACTTGGATCACCTAATTTCTTAATTCTGTAAATCTGGACTTTAAAAGCCTGCACATCTTACAAGAGGAAAATAAACATTGTGCATAACTAGTGTGAAGATACTTAAGGTGGATAATGCAGTTTGTGTTCTTCTGAATAGTATTTTTGCAACATTTAAATGGTTCAATATGTCATTGTTGTAAATCATAATTGAACCCTTATTTACTGAAAGGTTCTAAGAAACAGCACTTTAAAATGTGTCTTGAGCCATTGAAAGTGATACCTTTTTAAAATGCATGTCAGCTAGCATTTCGCTACTTGAAAAAAAGAAAAATCTAAAGCTTAATGAAGCAAATGCCTCAATTAGATAATTAGCTAAAGAAGCAAAAGAGAATTTCATGTCACTTTTACTTACCAAACCTTAGGATGTCGTACTAATTTACACATTGGATTTTTCTCATAAAGAGATCAATCATGTGCCTGTTACTTCGTTTACGTAGAAGGTAAAAATAGCAGACATAGAAAAGGAAACTTGTAGAACTTGAGGAATTGTCCCTAGTATGGACAAGCAGTTTACTCTAAAATAGGTCTCAGAATATGAAATTAAACTATTGATTAATAAAATCATGCTTAATTCATTTGCAGGAACAATTTAAATAAGAATAGCACACAGAGAGAACATTATGTTAAATTCTATGTTGCAGAACAGGTAATTATTTTTACGGCAGAACATTTTAGTTTCCCTCTGGTAGAAGCTGATTACCTCTGTTAAAGAGGCAGTTTCCAATCTTTCTTTCTCTGCCTACACTTTATGGGATTAAAACGCAGTTTCCCTGTGTTTTAATTCAACAGTTATGTGTTCTCACTGCTGTACTGCACATGGAGGATGAGGCAAGTGAGAGGAGATTCTTGCAGCTGTGTGCGCATTTGTATACTGGTGTGACCTCCTATGAAACAGTCAATAATCCATATCCTTTTCTAAAAAGCACCTAATACCTCCCCCTTTCTGTGAATTACATACACAGGTTTTTTGATGGGTGAGGCTTTCTATATATAATTTTTTTCAGACGCAGTGTTCTCAGAAACATGTGCAAGACTGCATTGGAAATGAAACAAAAAAATTTCTTCAGTTTTGTCTACTTCATGGGACTGCTATGTAACCCAGGAAGGGCCAAAGAAAGGGACACCAGTATAGTAGTTTTTAAACAACAAAATTAATGAGAGAAGTTGCATATATTTCTAACCTGTTCTTGCAGGCTTTAGATATACTCCTTAATCTCTAAGTATCCTTAAATCTCAAGTTTCCCTGCATAAAGATTTTATAATCAAATACTGTATCAGTGCTGATACAGTCCTTGATGCTGGCATTAGAAATTTCTTTTGGATCACACTTTAATAATTTCTAGACTTCTGCTGCTGCTTTCTCATATTGATTAATATCCAAGAAAAAAAGATAATGGAAGAGATTTTACCTAGTTAAAATCCTGACCTTCAATTTTGAGATGTTGCTTTTGCATGCAACATCTACTCTTGGAAACTGATTGACAGCTGACTTTACTTTGAAGTCTATTTTTTTTAAGAAAGGGATTTTCAGAGGCTTGTCTAATTCTTCTGTTTTCTTTGAAAAATCCCAGATTAATTATTAATTTATTTGGCTATTGATTGTATAATTCTTTTCCCAGTATACTTTTAGGCTCTATGTTCAAATAAATTAAATTTTGTTTAACTGGATTTCATTAATATCCTTCTTAGAGGTACTTGTCGGGGTTTTTAAAGCTCAGTTTGTAACAATTGTTAAAGCTTAACTCTAACTCAAAACTGTAAATTGCTCAGACTGACCCAAAAAAGTCAGAGGAAAAGCTTACCATCAGGCTGTTCTGTAAGTTAGCTTTCTGTATGTAAGCTGCCAACCTGGCTGTATTTGAAATGTGTGTGTACAGCCAGTATAAACCAGCTCAGGGCTTCGGTGCCTCAACAGAGGTGCAATAATAATGCAAGAATTTACTTGCCTGTATCAAATTTTTGTGTGAACTCCTGTAACGTATTTGCAACCAAACCAAAATTTTTGACAATAAATCCTTATATCATAGACCAACATGATTCAAAAGTAGATTTGAACTTCCATATATCATGAGGCAATATGCTACAATCAAAGTCATTCAGATCTGTTTCACTCAATCTTTTTCAGTTCCTCATTTCACTTTTGCTTTTACCTCTTCTTTCTCTTCATTTTATACATCACCGTTTGACTACAGACCAGAAAGGCGAGCGTGCTCTATGAGCTGCACAGCTGCCATTTGGCCTTTCTTCTGCTTAGGGGCCAGCTTGTCTCCACACCTGCTTTTACTGTAATGCCAATCTGCATAAGCCAACAGGCACAGAAGTAACTAGAATATGCTTGAAGAAGTACAATTAAGCTTTTTTTTAGTCTTTCTTTTCTTCCTTTCCTTTTCTCTTTCTCTTTCTTTCTTTCTTTCTTTCTGTCTGTCTGTCTGTCTGTCTGTCTGTCTGTCTGTCTGTCTGTCTGTCTGTCTGTCTGTCTGTCTGTCTGTCTGTCTGTCTGTCTGTCTGTCTGTCTGTCTGTCTGTCTGTCTTTCTGTCTTTCTAGTTTCTCTTTATTTGTGGCAATCTTACTAAGCCTAGCAATGACTTTTGTCAAAGTAGTGTTGCTGAGCTTAACTCATTTCTCACTCCATTGGCCTGCCATCTCCAATGGACTGGCTAAATATTCGTGAACCTGTCAGATCCAGGGGGGCAATACTTTGTTGTGCAGCTATAAAACCACTTCAGCAAAGCTCTAAGAACTACAGAACTTTATTGTACTAGCATGCATAATATCGTCTGAACATTTCATAATACTGATACTAAAAAGTAAGGATCATGATGCTGCAAATTATATGATGCCATGAAACTGTTTAAGTTGCATTTCATGTCTGAGGATCTCTCTCTTTCCTCACTAACACTGTTGTCTTGATTTTATTGTGAGCATGACGACATCTCTCTGGGAGATTTTGTCTTCTATTATAAGCTCTTTTGCTGCAGTTTGTGAGTATTCTCTCCCTCATCAGTGGCCCCTCCACCTTCTCTCCAGGTTTATCCAGCAGCCCCTGACCCTACACATGGCATTTTGCAGGTAGAAGTCCCTTTTAGTGGTGTGCACGAGCTGTACTTACACTACAGTCCTCATGCTTGGCCCAGGCTGGGATGAGTTTGGCATAACAAAATGTAGTGAGTGGCTTAGAGAAGGGCCAGGCCATATGTGAAACTAAGGAATAAGACACAGGTCAGGTGCCACCAATACCACAGTAACATTAATATGTAATACCCTTGATAATACTAACAGGTTTCAGTTTATTGTTCCAGGAAGAGGCTTTATTCCTGACCCATTGTCTATTACATGTATGCTCCTTATCTACCTAAGATGATGAGTTATCTTGAAAGTGGAAGTATTTCAGGGAAAAAGGATATTAGAGGACTTCATCAAGGGAACAATCTTATTTAATATTTTCCTTAATGACCTTGACTCATGAAAAAAATTTGCTGATAAAACAGAGATGCTGTCAATCTCAATGTAGAGAAGAAGCTGAATAACAAGTAGGATGAACTGGGTAATATCAAGAGCTGAAATGAATAAAAAGAGATGGATTTTAATAGTAGAAGAGACAATGCCATGTATCAGAAGCAAATAATAATTTCTGCTGTATTCTGAGATAACAACTAGAATAAAAAGGACTTAAGTGTATTAAGCATTCACGGGATGTTTGTGAAATACTGATGAGATTTTGCTGTGCAAAACACACAATAGCAAAGGCATATGATAAGGTATTTCTAGCCTTTATACTGAATAGTATCAAGTGTTAAAAATGTTGATGGAGTTCCTTCTGACATGCCATGGACGTGTCTGCTTTCAAGAAGGATAAAAATTATATAGGTATCACTGTAAATAAGGATTGTAGGTTATCAAAGAAATTATGTTTGTTAAGAACAAATGGATATCAGACAGTTGTGTGTACATTTTGTCTAGAAAATTTCTGCAAGTACTGAGACAATCACAGCACTAACTTTCCAGTGAGACTAGGAAATCTAACCAGAATGATGACATTTGTTCAAGTTATAAACAGGATTTTTTGGCACAACTGGTTGTCTGGTAAAGAGGACTAGCTTTTGTGATAAACAATTGCTTCCCATACATGCTTTCCCTTGACAAGAGCCCTTAAGTTTCCAAGCATGGGAAGTAAAATTTAATAACCTACATTGGAGAATTGAGTCGTCACAACTATTTAACCTCTACAGAAGATGCAAATAAGGACAGAGTTGTAAACCATTTTCCCCAGAATTATTTACCATTTTTCCCTCATGAGAGTTTCTTGAGGATTATGTTTAAGTTTCTTTGTAACAGAAAGAAAATTTTGCATAGTATTGATTCTTCGCAGGAGACTGGTAGAACCTTTTCTTCAGAGAATCTGGTCCTTCCTGGTTTGGAAAAAAAAATATTTATGTCCCATAGTTTCATGATTTTTTTAATCATCCTAGAAGGAAGCTTGCCGTCTGTGTCAGTTTCTCTGAGTTAGCAGTCATTCTTGAATTTTGCCAGAGTATAGACTGATTCAAGGCAATGCCTTTCTGTCCTCTTTCAGCTTTTTTTCCCTAGCTTCAGTGTGTGTCCAGGTTGTGACAGAAGATGCATAAGCAACTTGATAATGATAACATCTGTGTACAGTGACAGAATCTTCCAGCTGAAGTCACTTTTCAGCTTTTTTGTAATATTTTATTCTCAGCCCAGGTGTGAGTATTAAAAAAATATTCATAGTTTTAGTTCAAATAAAGAATAACTTCCCACTGTTCTTTTTCTAAAAAGTTCTAAGTATTTGCTCTCAAGACATTCCAATTGTTTTGACAGTGACCAGATAAAATATTGGTTACTTTCCAAATTCTCATTAAAGATCATTTCAAAGGCCTCAGAAAACACGCCTCTAATCATTACTAGTGCCTATATCTGAAAAAAAAGTCAGTAGTTTTACCAGATCCAATAGGATTCATGACAACAAAAGTTCCTAGTCAGTGCACAGAAGTGTAATAATTCAGTTACTGTAGTTTTAACAGATACCAATTCAACATTCACAAGCAATTTTCTATCAGTATCCTAGACATTCATATCTTAGGCTCCAGAACAAGAAACTGAGGGATTTACAGACAATAAGCATTATTACATTTTTTTCAGCCAAATTAGAAAATATACAGATTTTGATGTAGGCATTTAGAACTTGACCCTTATTGTATTTCAGAAAGGACAAGATGTCAGAACTCAGCTGAGGTATACATTACTGTTCCTGTGCTGTTAAGTGTACCCATATTCTGATTTTCTGAAGTTTTGGAGTTTCAGTGGAAGAGCTATTCTCTTTTGAGGTACTCCATTTTCCAAAATTCTCAAACTAAGTCTGCAAGAGTAAATATTGAGAATAACATCAGGAAAATACTGTATTTAATAATTTGACTCTTACTATTCCTTGAACTTTTGATTATTTTACAGATAGGAGACTGGTTTTAAAAACAACTTTCTATTCAAATATTTGCTATTAGCAATTATGGCAAACCAATGGAGTTAGCATGTATTGACATCTTATGCATCTGGAACCCTTATGTGTGCATTTTTCCTTTGTATACTGTGGGTCTCAGGTCAAAAGGAGTGTTCTTTATCATCTGAGAAGTTTGGTTGGAATTAAAGGACCCATCTACCCATCCATCTTGTTCTATGATTTTCACAACTGATGTATTTGACTGCAACTTTATTTGACATAACCAAATTAATGCAACAGCTTGTCATTAAAAATTAAAAGGATGGCTAGTAAGTGCTGCTAACCACTGTCCACTACTTTCAGTTTGTATATCTAGAACATTTCTGAGTGCATATAATGCTTCATGAAAAGTTACCCCTGCTCACTTGAAGAACAGGGCTGCTTCCTGGGAAAGAATGTTTCTATTTTATTGATTTGCTGCTTGTCTTCCCTATTTTCAGCGCATTTCTGCACTCACCACATAAAGGGAAGAAAAATGCAAGTTGTTCAATAAATTACATTATTACATCGTCATAATCCCTGTCTTCCTGCCTCTGCTCTCCCTAACTTCTCCACTAGTTTTTCCTCACCTCTGACGTTAGCTTTCCAGCTAGAAAGGTGTTATCTGCTCCTGGGAATGGCTTTGAGCTCTGGACATACTGGTTCCCTATCTGATTTCAGCTACTTAAAATGGGCAAAATGTTCTCTCTACCTCTGCTTTCAGAAAAAAAACCAACCAGACACTTATATGAGTCTTATTCTTCTACCCAGATTATATGTAAGAACTTCATTCACTTTTAAAGCACAGTTAAAACGTTTAAACATAGAATGCTAAAACATTGGATCATATTTAAAGATATTCAAAACAGAAGAAAGAGAGAAAGAGAGAAAGAGAGAAAGAGAGAAAGAGAGAAAGAGAGAAAGAGAGAAAGAAAGAAAGAAAGAAAGAAAGAAAGAAAGAAAGAAAGAAAGAAAGAAAGAAAGAAAGAAAGAAAGAAAGAAAGAAAGAAAGAAAGAAAGAAAAGAAGCCCATCTTATTTCCTCATTTCTATTTTTTATTCCAAGATGTACAGATTGAGATATTATAAAGCATCATGGAAGATTATATGCACATTATTGAAGGAAATACTATTCCTTGTTCAGTATGCTTTTTAACAAGAGAATATCTAGAAAAATATATTCAATAATTATTAAAAATGCTCCAGAAATATAGTCAACTGAGAGAAAAAGTCAAAAGAGAATGAAGTGACTCCCATGGTAAAATGTATTTAGCAGAACATGAAATGTAGATCATATTTGAAAAATACAGGTGCTGTCTGATAGTCTGCTTTGAATAAAAGTTTGCTGTTTTTTTAGGATTTCAATAGGCTGCTCTAGATTAGCTAATAAGGAAGTTCATGATGTATGAGAAATGGGTAAGCCTCCTTCAGTAGAGTTGTACACTTGACCTTTTTTCAAAAAGTGTCTTCTCCAAGTAAGATCTCTTCCCAGCATGCCAGAGTGGTGGTGGTTGAATGTGTGAGAGAAAATAGGGGAATTTCTTGACTTAGGTAGTATAAAAACTGATAAGCAAAAAAGACTGTTATTTTTTTGTACTGTAGCTCTCTTTATATTAAGCAGATCTGGAGAATTTTGAGTCTATCTCCTAACTTTAAAAAAAAACAAAAACATTAGTCCACAATAGGTGTTACTCACTGAGAGTGTATCAGATTATTCACTGCCATTTTAATCAGTTCTACTTTTCTCCTTTTTTATATATAGCTTTATTACCCAACTCACAGTTTTTAACTCAAAACACTACCTGTAGTTACTCTAACTTCACATAGGTGCCTTGAGTGTTTACTAGCTATGATTACCAATTCCAGTAAAGAAGATATTGGGTGGCTTGTTTTTTTCTTCTTCTTTCTCCTGCTTGCTGCTCCAAAAGACACTGACATATGGTACTTCAGCCTTTGGACACAACAGTTGTCACAGGAATCTGAAAGTTTACCCCCAGGTCCTTTGCAAAAGGACCACATGGAAAAGGTGTTTCTATGGTAACATGTTACTAGAGGCCATAGAACTTACACAGGGTGTGCTATAAGGCTTCTTATTCACATTATCTGTGTTAAATGTCAATATAAGTTTATCTGTATTAAGGCAGGTAATAGTGAGAAGAAATGTTTCCCTTGGTGACTAGACTCTCTAAGAGTCGTTGAGCACAAGTCATCAGAATTTTACTTTATTACAGGTTTTTGTTCTGTGCTCTTTCATTTTTTTCTGAGGGAGTGACCTATTTTTCAGTGGTAGTCATTTTCTGAATAATATTGGCTGATTGTATTATCTTTAAAGAACATATATCGGTATCAATTCTAGTTCTTCCTTAATAAACAAAATAAAACTTTTGATTTCCAAGAAGACAATGTTCATATTTTTCAGCTTCCTAAGATGTTTTGGTGTTTGTAAGAAAGTTGCTATCTGTAGCAAATGTATAAGACTTAGGGGTTAAGTATGGGGTTTTATTGTTTCTTTTGATGCACTATAGATCATTGTCACCCCTGATAATGGCTTTCACCTTAAAAAATGAGATGACACTTCCCAAATTAAAACAGTCCATGTTTTCTTACTGAGAGTCATCCATTGATGTCAGCTTCCATTTACAGCAGAGCCTGAACAGCAGCAGTGTTGTTGCCTTGTAATAAATAATTTTGGGTTATCATCATTGTTTTATTACTGTGCTATCAGCCTTTATATTTATTTCTATCCATCAGTGAAGGAATTCTTATTGCTGCCAGGTATGTGGGCCCATTTTGTTTCCATGCCTATTTTAAAATGCTGGTCCTGGCTTTGCATCAGCCATTGCTTTGCTTTAACTATTGGGACTAGCTACAATATGGGCTATTATTAATGTCGATCATTCTCTGCTGGCAAGGGTACAAACGAAGCCTTCAGCCAACACCGTGCTAAGTTAACAGGGGCCTTAATTAAATCTTCCTTGGCCATGGAAAGGTGGAGAAGAGAAAATGAAGTGAGCTAAAAGAATTAGGACAAACAAAAGAATTTTGTGGATGCATTTGTGACAAATTAGCTCAGACTGCAAATAGAGATTGATTTGTTTGGGTGAAATGAATTGGTTTTCAGGAATGTAAGGATCAGACTCCAAGTTTAAGGTGAGGTAAAGTATATTTAGAACCAATGTTACCTTTTCTACTGATATTAACCCTAAACTGAGAATTGAGTCTGAAGTAACACTATGGAAGCATCTTACATATACAGTCTTCTTGGGTAAGGAGAGCTGCTCTTACACTTAAATTGGATAAAATGCAAATTCTGAAAGTGAGAAACAAACTAAGTCATCCCTTGTAGAATTAATACTGCGTGCCACACTAAACATACTGCCACCATGGAGGAGGGTGCCAGCATTCCTTGTGCTCGCTTGCCCAGAAAACTGCTGAGTTTTATTCACTGCTGGCGCACATGGAATCACATCCACTTGAAATGAGTCTGCTCAAACTGAGCTGAGACAGTGTATGATTAATGCTAATTTTTATCTTTCTCATGTAGAATCACAAAGAGGGGAGAAGAAATTATTTCCGTCCAATATGTTGGCATTTGGAGTATTTAATTCAGACAGCACTACTTATTCTGCTTTGTAACATAGATGCCACACAATTAAAAGCTTGAGATGTGAAAAATTTGTGTCCACATGACTTTATCTGGCATTAAATCTTCCACTTAGAAGAATTAGCAATTTGATAAAATAGGAAGCCATATTTTCAGAATGGTCCCAGAAAGGCATCTGAAATTATTCAAATACTTTCTAACATGCATTCATTACCATATATAAGTTAGGTGACTGCACACAATTTGATTAGTATGTGTACCATTTGGTGCTCAGTTTCAGAGTGACTCAAAATTGGAACATTTGTTTACTTAGCTGGATTTCTTATATTTGTGTTTTGCCAAAACTTTAAGCAAGCCAAATATTTATAGCTGTTATTTGCTAAGGATTCTTTCTAGGGAAAAATCTGCCAGACCCCAAAGGTTAAACTATGAAGCCAGTTTACCTGAAAGGATAAGAGAAATACACTATTGTGCTATTTGTCCACTCCCTGATTTTGTCAGTTTCCATCCATATATCTTTACTCCTCTGAAATAAATAATTTCTGTTTTCAAAATAATCAGTTGAACCCTTTTGCAATTGAATTGTACCCAGCCAAATGAAGTCAGTTATTTCTAGCGTCTTGGCCAAATCAAATTAATTAACGCTGGCCTCCACTCCTTCCTTAGGTCTTCTCTGATGTTACATGAAACTGCACCCTGGATAAGTAGCAGGCCCTCAGGGCACCATTTATTTCTGTTTACTTAAGCCTGCTGCTCCCTCTTCTCAGCAGTTCAGAAACTATTTGCTACTGAATTTCCATGCCCAGGAAGAAGGATGAGGCACAAAGGTTAGTATAAACCTTGTTCTCATCTTGTAGATTGTGAGAATATAACTGCTTCCTCACTTCTTTCACCTTCTCTTTCTTAATTTCCATCTCTAGCAGCATCTCTATTGCTCTTTTGTTGTTGTTGTTTTTGGAGTTTTTTGGTATCTTGATTCTGTCTTCCTATCCACATTTGTGACTCTTGGAGTGCAGCCCACTGATGGAAAACAGATCATGTGAAAGGATAGCAAGGTATTTTAGAGGTTTTTTTCATGACTTGCAGAATATAGATATTTTGATGTTCTGTGTAGTGGATGTTTTTGTGATGTTAAAAGACAATAATAAAATTAAATGAGGATGTGATATGAAATCTGCAGCTTGGCATGCAGGGAATTCTCATTTGAGTTTTCATAGCTCCATTTGTGTCCTATGAGCTGAGCAGTTTTACAAAAATGGAAACTGGTGATGAGCCATACTCCCCTCTTCTTCTTATCCAGCAACAGGTTTTCCTTATCCCTTGAAGCACTCGAAGAGAACTGTCATTTTTGTCTTGTCATAAGTAGGGAACTGGCACAGCGAGGCATTCCTGTACCCATGGACAACAGGGATATAGAGCGAGTTCCACAAGTGTTCTGGGCTGCAGCCTGCACCGTGGGAGCTTGGCCTTTCCTGCAGGATCTAATTTGAAGTAAGGGTACAATCTAGGGCAGAAAAGGAGTTTGTCTGCTCACTATCTCCTCCAACTTATTTGAAAATTATGGAATATTGGTGAGAAAGTTGAAATAATATCACTGTGAATATCACTGAGAGCCAGGATAACCTAACAGTCCTGAGCAGGGTGTGTATTCTTTTGTATTTAAATAAGAAAGAATAAAATAAAAATTGGAATTTCAGACAGACTGACATGGCAGGATGATGATTTTTCTTGATAAATACTTGTCAAATACTTCATTTTCATAGTAATTTATAAAAACATAATGATTTTTAATGTAATATGGATATACTCAGATGTGCCTAGTAGCTTGGCAAAACTAATCATAAAACTTTCAGTATATTTATAGTAGCATTCCTTTCACAAGTTAGGTAGAAAGTAGTTTCTAAACTTGCTATTAATGTAATTAACTTGAAATCACACTAGATGAAGAGAAAATTAAATGCAGGATTCCTACTTCCTGTGCAAATTATCTAGTCACTAGGCTGAGACCTAATACCACCCTTCTCTTTCCAGCAACTTTAAACAGTTCATTAAGCACAGCTGAAATTTTCTTGCTTTGATGTTATTTGTGGGCAGAGATTAGCTGGGATGGGTGGCTGTCTTACCCCACCTGGCCAACAATTTCAGTGTCCCTCACAATAAGAGGCATAGGCTTCAGAATTAGAGCACTTGTTTAGGTTTGGATATCCTGTGCTGCTCTGTTAAGTGAAGCTCTAGCAGTAGATCATGTGAGCTCAGTTATGACTGACACAAGATTTTGAAAGAATGGTGACTGATTTTGTAGCCTTTTAACTAGCAGTCAATGTAGGAAAGACCATTTTTTTTTTTCTGTAGGAGTAGAATAATTTTAAAACATTTGAATAAACAGAATTTATTATTCTACATTGTACCAGATTCTTCTCCAATGAATTTTGGCAGGAGGATCTAATTAAAGTAAATAGTAGTAAATTGTAGTAGTAATACATGCAAAATAAACAAATAGGTATCTTAAGAGACTTTATTGAATGTGCATCATAGCCTGTTCAAGCTGCAATATTGCGTAGTGCTGTAATTGTATATGGTTATTTTAAGAGATTTTTTTGGAGTTTTTATTTTAGTGGTAGTTAACTATTTTTGGAGGTACAGTCACAGTAAGTCTAAACCAAAGCTTTACTTGTCATTTGCTTTTTTTTTTTTCCCCGCAGTAAAACAACAATATGGCCTGCCCTATTATTGAAGTGTAGTTGACTGGGTTAGCTGTCATTCTCTTTTGGAAACTACAGATTTCATTTTCTAATGCTTAGTACCATGATACTGAATCTCTTTATGTAAAGACATATGGTGTGGGTGCATTTTAACCAACTAAGAAGTAATTCTTTCAGAATTGCAGGGCTTGGAAACATTCTCTTGGTTGTCTAAGTTTATCATGAGCACAGGCTGACTACGTTAGTAAGGACTCATATTACCAAACTTAATCTTTGGATCACGGTTCAGTGTCTTCTCTCTGTATGTGTGTTGGGGCCACTCCAGAATTGTACAGCTGTAGGCAGAAGCTGTCTTGCGAAAAGCAACCTTACTTCAAAAGAGTTGAAGACTTCAGACTGATTGTTTGAGGTGGAGCTGCCGTGCGCCAGTTCAATCTAGCCCTTTTATTAAAGGTTAGTGAGCATAGAGAAGCAACTACCATTTTATCTAGATATTTTAGTCCAACAAATCCCAATAAGCAGGGGTTGTGGGGGGAGAGCAAGTAATATTTCTTGTCTTTTACAAGGTAATTTTAAAAAATCCCATCCCAGTTTCTTTCTGTGATTTGGCTTTCAGTCATATGTCGTCAAAAAAAAAAAAATAAAAGGTGATCAGGAGATGAGGATGGAAAAGGACTGTTGGGTTGTCTTCTCTGTTATCTCAAACAAAATGAGCACTGGATAGGAGGCAACATCAAATAACAAGGATGTAAGGGTTTTTACAGCTATTAACTTTGATTCTGGGGCCTACTAACTTGGACAGGGGTTAGCAGATAACTGCTAACCTTCTCTGCATTACTATTGATTCTTCCCAGTTAAAAAGACAACTTTCTAAATAAAAAATATATCACAGACCACTGCAACGTGTTTACCAAAGCAAGACTAAACAATATCTAAAATGTTCCCATATATCTCTTCTCCTTAAACAGTGATATTAATTTTAAGCAAATGCATATGCTTTCCATGTGCCCATGTTCCCTCATACAATGGCAAGGAGTTTAAATCTAGATACTAAGGATCACTTAGTTGAAGGCAAGGCAATAGTTTGTATTCCAGAACTTTTGTTTAGTTTTTGGCACTCAGCAGTCTTTTTACCTTTTTCAAGTAATTCTTATGATAAAAAAAAAAAACAAAACCAACAAACAGCCAAACAAACCCAGAACAAAGAAAAAAAAATCTTAGAAGCTGCAAAGCTCCAGTTAAAGACTGCAAATATTTGGTGTCTTTACGGATGCTGGAAAGAGAGAGGCAGAGTTGTATCCCAGGGCTCCAGCTGACTTGAAATTGTGTCAGGCTTTGCTTTTGTTCTTCAGTCATTCCCTGGTTTGCATGATTAACCTGAAATTCAAACTCTCCAGACTGAAAAGGGGAGGGATGCAGACAGAGAGATGGCAGTGATCTGTTGTGTCTATGGGACAGCCAGTTTAGAATTGATCTTTAAAACACATATGCTGTAGTATATTGCGTCATTTTATTCAGTCTACTGCTGAGAATCTCAGATGAAAATTTCCTTCCTATGATCTCCTTTTCTTAGTGTCGTCATAGTTTCATTTTTGTGTCTTCTTTACAAGCACTTGTAATACTTCAGCTAGTCTACAGGCTACTTTTATAACTTATTTTTCAAATTATTTTAATAGTTTGCTTTGCTGAAGGAGTTAGGTGTGTTTGTTTACATTTAAATAATAAAAGTTTTATCCCAATCTCCAGGTGTTTATTGATGACGTTGAAAAACCATAGAAACACTAAACCAATGTATCAAGGTGAAACTTGGCCTACTGTAACCATTTTTCCTGTGGCATTCCCCAAAAGTCAAAAAGTAGTGAATTAAATTCTTTGATCCAATGTCTACCAGCACATAATCACTTGTCTGTCTGCTTTTTGTTTACATAGATGAGTCTGCTGTGATAAGTCCTCCTTTCTACTGGGTAGAGTAACGTGAGGAATGAGTTTATTGTCTGAGTGAGTCCCAGGATCACTGACAGCGAGCTCTGCCTCACTAACAAACTAGTTCCAACGGTTAAAATAAATATCCTGAATGCTCAAATATTTTCTGTAATAGCAAATGGTAAAGTTAAGAGTCTTTTCATGAGTTGCTTCATAGTAATTTATTTGCACATCGCAATTTCTGCTGTCCATTTTTCTCAGCTCGGTAGTAAGAAAAATGTATATGGAGTGACTTGGGCAACAACGTAAGGGGAGAAATGGGATGTAGAAAGCTCAAGGGAATCAGTATATCATCTTTCTACATGAAAATGATGTTGCAGTAGTAGTGATATTGTTTTTACTGAAAGCTATTCTAAATAAATGAAATATTCCACTAGAGGAAATGGAAAGTAAATTTGTTTTGACTTTACTGCATACCAATAAATATTCTATTTTCAGTGATGTGAAAGGAAACCCTTGCTATAACCAAAGGAACAACATATTTTTATTGTAAGATATAGCCTTAAAATGCAAAAAACCCCTTCTGCAATACTTTTCTCTTTGTTTAACCAAACAGAATGTTTTTAATGAGGAAATGGAGGGGAAAAAAACCCATTATTTTCATTCGACAACTAATTGTTATGCCTTTGCCTTTGTAAACATATATTTCTCTCAGTTTAGCTACATTACATAATAAAGCATTCTGATTTCAGCAAATGTATTTTCTGCTGAGTGTTGTGAAATTTAATAGAGAAGTAATGTCTTATTGACGCTTAGTTTTTGTGACCTTTTCCGTCTTGTATTAGTGACATATTGGTCCTCCGTCTTCAGTACTATGGGATTCTAATGGATAGTATAGAATGGGTCAGATAATGAAAGTCCCTGGTACATTAACTTTCAATTTCATGAATGTCTGAATACTGCCTGCAAGATGAATAACAGGCATTTACTTCCTTTTGCATTTTAACATTTATGACCTGCTTATGATTTTTTTTTTCAACTGTATTACATCACAACGGGTACTATTTTGTCCTATTAAACTTCGGCGTTTTTGGCAAAAACCAAATGTAATTTCCAGAGAGAGGTAGAATGGCCAAATTCTGCTAAATGATAGAGTCTGATGCCCTTTTTTTATTAGGAAAGACCAATTTTTTTCCAAATTTATATTCCTTATTTAATAAGGTCTTGCTCAGAGGGTTTAGGAAAGCAGACTTCGATAGTGGTTGTACTGTTATAAGCAGCATTTGAGCCTTGTAAGGCTGTAATAGTCATCATGGTATATGGAAGACAGCCAAGGATAGAGACTGACTAGTGTTTGTAGGATGTATGCAAGTGTACATAGGATACAATAGTATACCTGTATTATGTTGTATATCTGATATAATGGGAAGCTGGAAGTAGCTAGATTTCATATTGCCAGTGTTAAAAGAAATAAAAAGGAAATAAAGAACTGTACAGATGTCATCTACTTCCCTAGTTGAAAAGGACAGTCTACCATATTCAGTGTAACATAGAGCAAACATGTGACACAGGGGAGAGAGACAGTAGATAAGGCTGCCATCTGGAATGAACTCGATTTACTTTCATTTTAAAATGAACTAGATTGCATCAATCAGTCTTGATCTGCTCTTAAAAATTTATTTTCATGCACAGACAAAAAGGTATTCAGAGTCATCATTTCAAAGTGCAGACAGAAAATACTATGCAACATGTTTTTCCCAGACTTAAGAAAGAGTCAAAATAGGTAATTTCCTGTTTAATTTTGTTACTTTTAAAGTACATACAATGCAACCAAAGAAGATGTATATTTTCTAGCAGAGATGAGTATACAATTCTTTAAAATTAACACAATAAATCTGGTCAAATTAATATAAGAAGCAGCCCGAAAATATATTTTCAACCAAGGCTTGTGTCTCTGTAGCATTACATGGCACATTCATGATTCAGATTCAGACAAATGTTATAAGGTCCCATTTTCAGTTTTAATGGCAGGTTTCGTTTGTGTTGTGCTACACACAGATTTGAGTCGCTTTTAAGATACTGGAAAGTCACTTTTAAAATAACTGGGATTGCCTTACTCTTCATCATCTTGCTGGGGCAGTGATCATCGCAGCTTATTTATAACAATGAAGAGAGGGTCTTCTCTCTTTGTGGGATAAACACTATTTAACAATCTTGTGAAAATCGGAGAGGAAGCACAAAGGGATATTTCTGTACCAACACATTTACACATATCCTAAGTGTAAGACCTTTGTGCTTGAGGAAGGGGGAGTTTGTAAATAACTTTTTGTAAATGCGTATATTCTACTAAGGGACTCTTTTAAGTAAGAAGTGGCTCCAGAATGCCCCTGAGTCTGCTCCTACAAAACAAAGTATCTGCAATAGTAAAGTTTCAGCAGTCAACAGTTCAGTTCTCTATTAGGCCTAACAGAAAGTACATCTTGTTGATGTGGTCCTACTGCAGCCTTGCTAAGAAATGCTTCTCTGAATAGAGAAATATGTGTGCCTGACTTAGAGAAAACTGTGGCAATGTGAATAAAACTAGTGTTTCTTTGAAAGGATGAAGAAATTCTATAAGACAGGAGAGAGAATTCACATTTGAAAAAGAGGGTTGGTAATGCTTACAAATACAAAATGTAACTAAATATTTTCAGGCTTGAATTCCAGGAGATTACTGCTCTTCAAGAAAGCAATCTCGGGGGATGTGCTTTAGCGGGGAAGAACTGATTTCAGTTTTCAGTGATTACAGCTTGATGGATTATTGGTAATAAATTCATCGAGTTCCTTTTGAAAACTAATTAGTATGACTATCTCCCTTGCTTATACAAAGTAGTAATTTTCTTTTAATTCTCAAATTAAATTTATGTATAGTTAGCTTATACTCAGTTTTCTTTTGCCAACATGACCAGTTAGCTTTGATGTCTACTGCTCTTCCCTGGTGTCTGTGTGCCCAAGTGTCTCTCTTGTTCCTTATGTTATTGTATGTCCAGTTTAGCTTCTATTTTTCTCATCTGGCAAAATTTTCCTAACATAAACATATATACACTTGCCCTAACTCACAAAAAATCCAACAAACACTAAAAAACACCAAACTTAGAAAACAGCAACTGACACCAACAAAAAAAAAACAACAAAAAAAACAACAAAAAAAATATTCCACTGACCAAAACAAACCCCAACTGCTCTCCCACTTCCCCTTCCCCCCCCAGCATAAGTAACTAACTAGTCTACTCCTGTCCCTTACAATTATGTCTTCTTTCCCATTTAACCCTATTTAAGCTTTCTGAAAATATAATGACTAGTGCCAGGAGCCCAAGCTGAAATCTCTCTTTGCATAAAAGAATAAAAAAATGAACATATTCCTCCAGCCCAATTGAATCAAAGCAGAACACATTAAATGTGGTGATAACATTTAACTTCCATTCACCAGAACTGGGAAAAATGCAACTATGGCAGTTATCATATTTCTCTCTTTTTGTTTGAAAGCACTCTTTAACCCATGTTAACATCTTACACTAATTGAGAAGGAGGTAAAAAATTACTTCATGGATCATTCGAAGTCTGATGAGGCAATGACATACGAAGGTTTTCTCTAAAGAGTCATTACCTGATTATTTAATCTTTGCCAGAGCCTAAAATTCTATATTTATTTCTAGCCTTCTTTTTTGAAGACATAAGTGAAAAAGATGTGATGGTCATATCCTAGAGATACGATGCCAGAGAATTAACAGTGAATGTATAATCAATATCTCCAGCATCTATTGATTTATGTCAGTAATTACTTCTGAACCCATAATGCTGACTGTTGCCAAAATAGCTTTCTCTTTATGGTGTAAAATACTAGTTGTGCCAAGGGATTCTTTATTTATCTCAATAAATTAAGTATAATAGTGATAACTCTAAGCAAGTGTTTATATTATATGGCACCTTTGACACTGACCAGAGCGTAATTCATTCGAAAGGTTTCTAGACATGATTTAGTAAAGAAAACAGTAATTCCAGTCAGAGCCAGACAGCAAAACCCATGGGTTGATTCATCCTGGGCAATGCTTATGCAGAATATAGTTGAAAGACAACAGGTCAGCTATCCTGAAAGCTTCCACAACTTCTGTTCTGATCTGACACATCTTTTTTTGTTTGGTTGGTTTTTGGTGGTTTTTGGTTTGTTTTTTTTTAAGCTAAGAAGCACCAGTCTAAGTTGTATTGCCAGGAAACTTGTTACACAATGAATTACAGCTTATGGAATTTAAAATGCAGTACTGAATTTCTTTAGATTAGTAGTTCATAATTGTGGGAAAAGGGGCCTGCAATTTTACCAGTTTCTTGTAATTCTGTCCCTGTAAAGAACACTTTTAAAAACAGGAGCTTTAACTTGCCAACTGCATTATGCTTTTTCAAGGTGAAAAACGTTCCCAGTTTTATCAAAATTCACAGGGAGCTGCAAAAGACTTGAGTCATGGATTGTTTAATAGCTTGTATGTACACTCAGTTCCTTTCAAAAACAAACTCACAGAAACTGTATCTGTAATTGAGAGGCAATACTGAGGAACAGTAGTTGGTACCATTACCATTCAGTTCAGCCCATCTTGGAATATTTAGAGAGTGGCCACAGCTTTGTATTTGACTTGATTGTAATCATGTTAATTATCACAGTGGTAATTCATCTCTTGAACCACTTGATTATTTGAGTGTTCACCTGTAGCTTAAGTGTGTTCTTTTGTTTGTGCTATGACACCCTCCTTTCCTGGCTCCTTTTTTTTTTTTTTTTGTTGAAAACACTAAGGTTTTAGAGGACAAGAAACCCTAGACCCCTTATTTTTAAACTGAAAGAACACTAAGAACATTGCCTCTGATTAATTTAGACACAATGGCAAAGGCCATATGTTAGTGGTATCAGTATAACAAAACACTAGAGCTTAAAATACTTCATGGAAATTGTTAAATTTTATCTTTCTAGCATTATTTAATATTTACATAAGATTTTGCTGATCCACGCTGCTTTAAGATTAATTGTTCAAATTAGCAGTGTAGCTTGCTCACTTGAAATTAAGCATGAGTGTATGAAAGGCCTTTTACTGCAAAAGTTACCAAAGATGTAAATCCCATTTTTGTAGCAGAAATACTCTGGATGGAAAATGCTTGTCCATTATGTATTTCCCTCATTTTTCTGAGTTAATGAAATATAAAGCAATATCCTTTGATGGGTCACATCTACTGAAGTTAGCAAGAGGAAATGCACATATACACATGAGACATAAAGATATCTAGCCACAGTCTTATACTCCATCCAGAGAGTCCTAGCAAAGAAGTGCAATGCAGCATGCACATACTGTTTTACTGAAGTGAAAATGCAAAGCTGTAACTAGCATTGCTGTTGACTTTATCAAAGGTGTTAGCTAACCTGACAGTTTGACCTCTTGGAAAACACTTGAGAATATATACTAGAAGTTAGCTTGGCTGGATTTCTTGCGTTTTCTTTTGTGATCTTGCTGCTGCCTTTCTTGGATTTTGTGAGAGAAAATGCCCTTTCCCCGAATTCTCAGCTCTAGCTGTAAAGCAGACGGTAAAGCAAACTTCTGCCCTAAAAACCTAATAGATAAGATCTGCTTGCCAGCAATTTTCTAGCTGTTACTAAGAATGAAAATGGTGTCTTAGGGTATGATCAAGTTTTTACCTTAGCTTTATAAATATTCATTATCTTACGTTTTCACTAATTGCTCTACAGCAAGAGAAAATGTTAATTTTTAATCAATAATACAGCATCCTTGAGAACATTTTACAAATTAGGAATTCATTACAGTCCCAGCATATGTTGTTAATTTTGGTTGTTACATGCTAATTAGTTTGGATTTTTTTCAGTAAGAAGCAGCCGTGGAAATACAAGCTATGGAACTGGCATTGCACAGAAATTTTCCAAGCAGAAGCCAAGTAATAGCTTCAGCTCCCCTATAGAAGAAGTGGGATATAGTTACTTGCTGCTTGAATGTACTTTATGAAATCAGTTGGCAAGGAAATTAGCTCCTTTTCTTAATATAAATTAACCAACTGTATGTGTAATGCTCAAGAATTTCTCCTGATTACTGATTTCACCATTTTAAGGCACCGTGGTTATAAATCGATGGTCTTTTTGAAGGTTAAGCATTTTAAAGCACACAGATTTATTCATGCATACTATCAATTACTTTGATATCCTTTGAATTAGCATTAAAGTTGAGGGTCTTTGAACTGAAAGGATTTCATTAATTGCAGGCAAAAGATATGGAGTCCATAATTCCTTTGGATGTAACTGCCATGAATCTTGAAATGTGGCAGGAAGAGTCATTAGCAGAGTGCCATTCACATTGGCTCATCAGAAAGGGAGTTTGATGTGATTGCCTCAAGCAGAGTACAGGAGGTCAGCACGGGCCAGTACCCTCAGCTAACAGAAATGTATAAAGTTCACAGAGCTGCAAGACAGGTAGCTCCAGTAATCCTGACTCCTCTGTCTAGATGAGCTGTTTCTCTGGAAAAAACCTATCACCAACTGCTCAAGGCTCTTGCCATTTAAATTCTTAAAGGAATTTTATTTTTTATTAGGTGACATTTCTATAATATTCTACATGACTTAACATTATTTTTAGGGGTAGTAGTAAGGTTCAGTTACAGATTAAGGGTCAAGACAATGACCTGCTCCCTCTTTCTACATGTTTCACTTCCAATTTTTCTCTGTGTTTAATGTTCTTCTTCTATAGCTCTTGTGTAATTTGTCATACTATTCAATGCAAACAGGAAATCTTGAACCTTTGCAGACTGAAAAGATATGTGACAGGTCAGGAAGGGACATTTCTCCACTTCATTTAGCAGAGAGGACTTGGGCACAGAAAAGATGTGTGTACGAGAGAAATAGAGACCACCAAGCATCAGTTCTGTTCTCTTGTGCTTTAGCTTATTCTACTGGTGCAGGACCAGGAGAGAAGGCACACTTAAACAACTGGAAGGATTTACCTTTCTTCCACCTGCACTATTAATGTGGATGGGCACAATTCTGAAAGCAAAGGAGGAAGTACAGAGACATCCAAGTTGCTGAACGTGAGAGAAGTTCAGGGGGTCTTTGTCCAGTATCAGAAACCTGAAATTATGTTAGTAGGAAGGAGAATATTCCTCTAAATTTTTGCTTTTCGTCTTATCCAGCATCAAAAATATAAGATATGAAGCTCTTTCAGATCCTTCACTAATTTCAGACACAAAAGTTTAAACCTTAACCAGTTCTGTAGTGCACAACAAATACTTTAGCCTTTATATGGTGGTTGAAATTTTATTCCTAATGTTATGCCTCCTGATTGAAGTCTTTAGAAGGGGTATCTGCTTCATTATTCCCTGTTTATTAGTCCTTCTACTACCTCATTTTCCCACATTAAGGTGAATATTCCTGAAAGCGAGATGTTGAGACAGCAAACTGATTCAAGTGGTCTGGCTTTCTGTCTGGCAAATTGCATGTGACTTCATTCCTACAGAGAGGTAAAGCCTCAGTTATTTCTGTTACTTCTTTTGAACAAATATAGTTTCTTCATGTGATGCTTACTGGTCTCAGCCTGTACAAAAAGGTCATTTGGGACTGGGATTGACTGAACAGTCTACTGGATTCAGAAATGTTTCAAATTACGAAACTGAAAAAATATGAAAGGACAGGAGAAAGGATGAGAAAGGCCTGGATCTGATTCATAGGTAGTAATAATTGCTCTCATGTAAAGGTTATAGTGCAGAGAAGGTTAATTGTTGGGTTTGCTCTTTGGGGGAGGGGTGGGGGTTTTTTGCTTGTGGACGGAGAGGCTTTCTGTAGTTTTAACTGTAGTTGTTACTTATCTTTTAATACACCTACCTTTTAAGAACTGCGTGAGATGCACGAGGTTCTGGTGGCATGAAAGTTCATGCTTATCCTCAGGGGCTGTGAAAAGGTTCAGTTGATAGTTAAAATAAAAGATAAGTCAGTACCGCTGGTCATATTTTAAATCTGGCGATCCATTTGGGGTACTTACCATGCCAGAAGGAGGTGCTTTCCCCCCTTCTCATGGGCATTTCAGGCTGTAGCAATGTTTTCTGTCATAGTCAAGACTTGAGCTTTTACATCTCCTGCAATAGTAACAGTGTTAATTATTTCATTCGAGCAGTCAATCAAATTAAATTCTGGCACCATCTATATTATTTATTTTTCTTGTCCTACTATCTTTCAATAATACTTTTTATCAGTAATGCTCAATGACTCTTAATCCATGCATGTAAGCTTTGGTCAAGGTTTATTTGGGGGTTTTCTTCTTTATTATTTAATTAAGTATATGAGGTCTATGCCTCACCACAGCATCTGCTTTATACGTTCAGATTCATAGTGCTGTGTATACGCTTAGATTCAAGCCTGCTGTGCAAGTTTCAGCCCGAGTAGTCACTTCCAAATTAAGAGGAATCAGAAATATTAGGGTCTGGAAAAATAAAGAAGTCACAAATATTTTGTATTTAAAGTAACAGCTTCTCAGATCTTCTGTGTATCTCCAGTTTTATTCTCCCCTGGCATTATTTTGACTCAGCTATAAGTATATGCAGTTTTCCAGGTAGTAAATGCTATGGTTTAAAAAAGTGGTAATTTGGCAGCCCTATTGCCAAACTGTAGAGCTCCAGTATTTATCAGTCTTTTGAATCCAGACTCAAACACATTCTGTATCTGGAAATGTTACTATACTGTATGAGTTACTTAACACTTACAAGATGCTTTTTCTGGCATAATGTATTCCTTAAAAAAAAATTGAATAAAGTTTGAGACTGATAATGGTGACCTGGCCAACGGTGATGCAGCTTTTTTGTGAGAGGAAAAGTCCAGTAGGAAAGATGGAATGGCTTAATTTTGAGGGACCCAGAAAAGACAGTATTATTATAAGGGAAGAAAGCAGAGTGAATGATGAGTTGGAGAGTTTATATATAACTGTGTCTGTGTGTATATATATAATGTATAAAGAGTAGAGAAATACGATAAGACCAATGGGTGATTTAATTTGGTCTGATTTTCTAGTTATCCCAGAAAGCCATTGAACAACTTTTTTTCAGATGTAGATTAAATCTAAACATAAAACCAAAGCAAATTGCATATCCATTTACTCCACACAAGGGAAGAAAAATGCATAAATAAGCTTAGAATCAGCTTAGATTTTTTTTAATGTTCACTTTATTGCACATACCCCCTGACAGTTATTTAATTTTAAATGGTTTTGGTTTTGAGTCATAGATTTTGAGCACATACCTCTTCAAAGAGATTATTAGTGTTGCTGTATTCCAAAATAAACTGCAATAAAAGTAAAGTAAAATTGTTTCAGTAATAAAATTTAAATGTCCTTGATGTTGTAGTTCACAGATGTCAGATAATTTAAAACAGCATTCCTTTCATTTCTAGTTGTTTTCTTAGTTTTTTCCTATTAAAATATAATAAATAATTAGAATAGAAGCCATAAATTTAAATATATACAGTGCACTTAATAAAAGTGTAATAAAACATTGAATACATTACATACATATTTTTACTTACTGTAAGCTGATTCAATAAGCTGCCAGTCAAATTCAAATAATTTTTCATATATTGAAACCACCTCAGTTGCTAATATGAGGCCTATTTTCATCTGTATAATTTGTTCTCAAATAGGGCTAAGTGGAAACAGATATGGTGTTAATTTAAGTTTATATGAAAAGACATCCAGTCGTGGTGATACTACAAATGGAAATATTTCAGTTCAGCAACTATAACAGAGTACTTAAGCAATGTTTGTTTGGTTGGGTTTTGTTGCTTTTTTTTTTTTTAACTTTGCCCTTTGAAGAACAAGAATCAGTCAGGACTTTCTTCAAAATACGTGCTACAGAACAAAAAAGAGAGACATACACAGACAGGCAGAGAAACCTACTAAGATGTTAAACAGTCTTTTAGTACGAACTTCTCATCACGGTAATATATTGACTTGTCCTAGGATCGCCCTCTACCTTTGCCTTGTCTTTCCTGAAGTACTCTCATTAGGACTCAGAGAATTCATAGCAATCTAAGGAAGAGCCTTATTGGTAAAGAAAAAAATTAGCGTGGAAGCGCTCAAAATAGTAAAAATGTCACTGCCTGATGTTAATTTTAAATGAAGAACTCAGCAACATTGATCATTTTCAGATTTTTCAACATTTTCAAAGCCACAAAATTGTCTCTCTCAGGCTATCAAAGGCTGCTTTAAGATTATGTGAGCTCTTCGTAAGAAGAGTCCTTCAGGACTCCCTGCCATTTTTGATCCAAATGTGTAGCTTTTGTATTGATTGAATTGAAATTTCCATGAAAAGAAATCTTGTAGTATCTTTCTCTTTTATACCTCTGGTTAAAGCTCTGCTCCCCACATCTCAATTAAATCAGCGCTGACCTTGCAACTCCTAGCAGAAAACAAGAGTTAGTCTTGTCAGTTTTTTCTCCTGCTGTTTTCAAGAAGTTGTTGTGCTCTCCAGAACTGTAGGATCAAACCATCTAAAATATACCCAAAACACATCAGGGACATATTTCAAATACAATCTCTGTATTAAAGGTAACCAGTTGTACAACTCAACATGCTTCTTCTGGATAGATAAAATTGTACAGCAGTCCATCAAAATTAATTCTTCAGTCCTCATTTGTACAATTCACTAACCTCAATACCCCTAAATTTTGTCTAGAAAGATGCCGTGCCACGTGCCAAGCAGAACTTGGTAGTGAGGATTATTGAGAAAGGGTGAAAGCAGTATACATAAAGCCATAACTGAGTTTCATCTGCCAGTTGAAAAAGCAGGTGTGCATTTTATCACTGGGCTCAGGCAAAGCGCACAGCATACAGGTCAGCCACTGAGTCGTTTAACAGCTGCTTGGTGCAGAGGACAAGCTGCACTGGAGAGATAATGAAGACTTGAACACTGAGAAAAGTGAACTCTGCAAAACAGTTTTGTTTGATTTTTTTTTTTTTTCAGCTCTACAGAAGAGCTTGGGCACATATGTATTTTATAAGGATATATATATTATATACAGTGAATGCTAAAAGTGAAGGAATGCTTTTATGTAAGTGCAGACATTCCTAAATAGGGATTGGATGATAAAATCGATTTGAAGGCACTATATTTTCTGTTATTCTTTACATTTCTCGAAGTGAAATTGCATTGTTTTGCATTATGATTATTCTGACTTTCAAAAATATACTTACCAAGTAATTTTAACTACTTACATTTTTGTATATTTTATTTTTTCATATACCTACAGTATGGTACAGCTCTTTTATTTTTCTCTTCCACCACCAGAATTTTAAAAATCCTTTATTATGTACTGGAAGTTATGCCATGCTGTATTCCAAGAGTACAACAAACCAAACCCTGAAGACCATTCTGTTAGGTTATGCGTTTAACTACTGCACAATTTTCAGAGCCATGTCTTCTATTACTTGAAGGACTCTTCTTCATAAGAAGCAGATTTGTAAGATGAGGTAATTCAGAAGCTTGTTAAGCCTATGGTCCGGGAGGACTGTTTGTTTGGTTTGAAATTTCTCTGGTTTACTGTTATATTTGGATGAATTCTAAAATCATGTATGTTATGGATTGGGTCCATCAGTAAAAATTGGTTCTTCAGGCACTCTCCCCAAAACTATGGAGTCATCTCCAATATCATTAGTCTCTTTCCATTTACGAACCAAAGCAAAAGCTCTGGGTGGCTATTTTTCATCTTTCTTGCAAGCACTTAGTGTTTGTGAGGGCAGATGTTTTTGCTCAGCGTTGTCTTTGATAATATGTGTATTACAGTAGGGTTTACAGGATCAAAGACAGAAAGACCTAATAAATTGTCTCCTCTATTTCCTCCAACTGCATTTTTGTTTCCAGTCAGACTGGAAGACGTATGTTGATTGTAATTTCTTCTGCAGATATTAAAGGGGGACAAGAAGAGTTAATACTTGGGTTTTGTTTTACTAAAAATTTTGAGAATGAACTGTGACCAGGTAATGGAGGACAAAAAGAAAGCAGAAATAGGGTCTGAAAATCTGGAACTTAGAAGTTGTACAATCATAGGCTGATCTGTGCTTAACAGAAATAGGTCATGTATTCAGGGGAAGAAATACAAGAGCAGCAGGCATTTTTGCCAGTTTGGATCACTTTGTTCCGTTGACATTAGCTGGTACAAAAAGATGTAGGACACATGTATATATATATATATATATATATATGTATATGTATGTAATGTAGAGTGTAAGGCAATTATTTTCTAACTAACACACAGAAGATGGGCAGGATTTAATGAGCTATTAGGCTAAGCATCAATCCATAAGCATTAGCATTAGCTATTAGGCTAAGCACGCGGCACCTCCAGCCAGCGTGAGCCCGGCAGGGAAGGGTCAGCCTCTGCAGCCCCCGGCACCGGCTCCGCAGCGCTGCTGAGCTGCCGTCTGCCACCAGCTCTGTCATCACTGCTGTCACTGGCAGCTCAGACCTGCGACCTGATGATTCCCAACTCATGCGACTAGCATCCATGGCTTTTCCTCCTACGATTTTACACTTTTCTGTGTTGATGCAACTTTCCCTCTTCAAGGTTATCTTACCTTTCCCTGTTGAATTGTTGCAATAGTAACAAGTCCCGGCTCAACAACCTTACATATTTGTAATTTTTATTTTCTTATCTGTCTACTCTTTCAGACAGCTCTTTTTCCTAACTTAGTAATTTTCTCAAAAGCTAGAGGCACATTAACGCAGTTTGGCTGGATCAGAGCTAGGCCTCCAGTCCTGGAAACACAGATAACCAGGGCCTTGGGAGTTGGAGGAAGCCTACAAAGCATCGCTGTTGATTTTTGCCATAGACTTTTTTTTTTTTTTTTTACTGTTAATGCCTACTTTTATCAATTTTTGACAACTAAACAATTGTGAACATTTTGGTCGTGGAAGCATTACATTATAGCCTGCTTTCCTCTTTATATCAATATAGGTAATTGCTCTGTATTGAACCAAAATTTCATCTAATTCCAGGTGCATAGCATATGCTGTAGATTTGTGATACAAATTCTACAGCTGGGCTATGTATATGTTGCCTGCATTACAGAGAAAAGTTAAGTCATATTTCTATGAGGAAAATGGAAAATCTGTGCTTTCATTTCACAGCATAACTATGTTATCTTGTTCATAGAAGCAGTCCATTTCACAGTGTATTTATGTAAATGCTGAAAAACCCCAGATATTCAGTAAAATATTTTTCCTAGTATACGTTTACATTTGGTCCAGATTCCTTTTTTGAATGCAGATTTTTCTGTTTCAGTGGATTTTCTACTTATGCAAATTACTATTCAAGTTACATGAATTTAGTTGGAGGTCATTATATGGATAATTTGTTGCTTAGTAAAGTAGTTGGCCAGGTTATAAGACATTAATCCTCCAATAGGTCTTTAATTAGGAGAGACGAACTAAATAATTCATAGCAGGACTTGGCCTGAAAACATTTATACTACTCAATTATACCATTTTACATGCAATGAAAAATTGTTTTGGTGTAGTGTGGATATAGCAGGACTTAATTAATTACTTCCAAGGTTTTAGATGTCTGTGATAGGTTCTTTAAATGCATTAGTTTGGAAATTCATACAGAGGCTAAAAATAGAGTTCAAGTCCTTGGGGTTAAAAAGCTGAGATGAGAAGAGGACATTCTGCTTGGAGAAAAGAGGAAGAAACAGCTGAAAGAGGAGGGGGATGGCAGCTAACTAGCATGTCCAATTCCCCAAATACTATTTTTGCAAAACTGAAGTAGAAATAATTAAATACTGAAAATGTTGTGGATTTACATTTGAGTAAAAGGAATATGTTAATTACTCACCTTTTGTGCATCTGATCAATTAGATGGAAGAGATGGTTGAGAAAGGGACCCTGAATAGTTTAAAGATCATAAAACATGCATCAAAAAAAAAAAAAAAGGTGAGCTCTTTTCTGCAATCACATTGCAGGTGAAATCAACTAAATTAAAATAATTTGTTAGTCTGGAAGGAGGTTCTATTTAAAAAAGAAAAAAGAAAAAAACAGGCAAAACAATCTGGATGTTGCAGCATACCAGGTGTATGTCATTAAGTGGTGTCTTCAGAAGATGAATTGGTGAATCACACTACTATTGCACTTCCAGCTATTGGGAATAGCAAATACCAACAGTTTATAGTCATATAATCATATAAATCTGAGGAGAAAAAACAACAATTCTCATAAGAGACTTACCAATTTATGCCATGGAGGAGGGTATTTTTTTAAACAATTGGATACCACCTTGAACACTTGGATTGGGAACTGTAAAAGTTTGAAATTCATGACCCCAAATCTGGAATTAATCCCTTTAAGTGGTCCTTTTGAGTATGGACAAATTGATAACTTTTAATTTACAGTTAAGTTGCTGACCTTTACATGTAGCCTTGCAGTTGGAGCACTCATAGAGTGCTCTCAAGTTCCGCCTTTGGTTTGTTCTATAGCCTGAGAAGACTCGAGTGCATATTGCTACCTCACAAGAGGACATCTGGTTTCAGCAAAAGGAGCTACACCATTGTGCTGAATGCAGCTGTGGGAGAGCAGAAAATGAGCAATCAAAGGGTAAAATAATGGAAAAGATTTGCAGATCTACATGATGGGAAATGGCAGTTTGAAAAACATGCAGACTGAAAAGAGTGTTCTATCTATGACTGCTTTCAGACTTCTTTTCTGTAGATGACTACTACGTATGTACCAGCAGACCTTGAGGCTATGCCTGTTTGATTTATTGGTATGGATATAGCTTGTGTGGACACATGGAAGTTTGTGATTCATCCTCTATGGGTCTAAGTCACTCTCTTCCACTTAAACTGCTTGTTAAGTGCCTTAGCACTTGTATTGTTTTAGACCTTTGTCATTTGAGTTTCAGGTTATTTGTCTGTTTGTGAAACTACTAAATTGAAAACCTCCTCTGCCCAAAGCACCGGCATTAGGAGCAATGTCACAGAGGACAGCGACAGATATGAAAATAACATGTGGTGTCTAAATGGGAAAAAGAAAGGAAATAGCAGTAACCACTACTGCTAGAGTGCAGATATCTAGCATCATTCTTAACAAGTTTCACTAGTAGCTCTTCATAGTGATCCTAGGAATTCTCAGAATATTTGCCAGCTTTGGGATGATTCTAGATGAATACAGAAAATTTCAAACATGCTTAATGAAGAAAGCATCTGACATCCACCACAGAAGCAAAATGCCTCTATGTTATAAAGAGGGTACTGATAGCACAAATGCAAGAGGCAGAAGAAAAGGAATATGAAGGAGCTCAGAAAAACAATATAGTTATATCAAGAAAGATAAATAATTACTTTGTAGACTTACTGATTTTGTTTTTCCAATGCACATATGTGAATTAGGTTGAGTCTGAATTTTATGGGCTACATATGTGTAAAGAAATCGCATGTCACAGCTTCAAAGCAATTGCTTTACTTCATAACCATCCAAAATCAGATTAAATTTTCTTGTTCCATTTTTCAGTCAGAAGCACATTTTTACAGAACCTACTTTTTAGTAAGACAGGGCACTTAGCTGCAGCAAACTCTTTCAGTTCATTTATCAAAGCATTTGCAGCATCCATTATAAAACAACAATAGATGTTAACAAAAAGAATTTAATCTGTAGTCTATAAATAAAAAAGCTAAAGAACATCAAAGCTACTTTCAAAACATAACGTTTCTTTTAGGTTTCATTCAATTTTCCCTCTTTGCATGGTGTGATGAAAGTTTATTTAAAGAGCCCAGCTAATATATTCAACATTACAGAAAAATACAAAACAGCCTACATAAAGGAGAAAAAAAGTGCAGTTGAGTGAGAAGGATGTCAGAAAAAGCTTAGCTGTCAGTAGCTGTCATATGCTGCTGAGGCAAGACCCTGCAGACAGGCTTTAGTTGTCTGCTGCTTTCCTCTGCATGAGAGGTCAGTGCCCTGAGTAGCTCCAGCAGTACTGCTGGAAGGAATCACAGGAGCACACTCTCTCCCTCCAGTTCCAAAGCCCCAGTGGCTGCCTGGAGTTGAGCCTGGATTTTGAATTAGCTGCCGTTGTGGTTCCTCTCAGTTCACCTGAACAAAGCATGAGCTGTTGGCCTTGCAGGGCCTGCTCTGTTTTCTGTGTGATGCTTTGGACCCTGCTGCAGTTCTGAATTTGTTCTGAAGGAATTGACTGATCGAAGTGATGGTTTCTCCTATGCCTCTGGCAGTAGGAGCAGCACCAATGGCTGTGTCATTAAAGAACATACACCAAGATAGCACCAAAACATTATCTACCTGAAGTCTTAAAACTCAAAAAGAAAAAAATAAAGTGGGTCTCTCAAGGCAAAGTAACAGCGTAGGATTCTAGTAGAACAGCATCCTCTGCAAAGAAGACCTGTTAAATGTAAAGGATACAGGGCAGAGCCAACAATGCCAGTAGAAGTCAGCGTGATCTATGTCACTGTAGCCTGGCTGCTGAGTGACAGACACTGTCCTTGCTTTCCTAAAATTGAGTCCATAAAACCTGAGATAGGGCTAGATTGCCTCAGTTATTTTCTGAAGAGTTTTTCATTATAAAGCTTGTTTTGTGTTAGTCTGCTATTAATGTATCTAAGTTTGTTGCATAGATTTTTTGAGGGCAGAACAGGTGGTTGGTTTGCCTTGTTGGAGAAGCTACCTAGACAACTAATGGTAAAATCCTGTATTGCTCATCATCTTACTGACTTACATGATTTGTGGTTCTTCAGAAAAATTCTTACAACTAGATAAAGTAGATACCATTCAGTTCCTTTTAATTTGTGTTTTGGAGAAAATAACTGACATTTAATATAAAAACACAAGAGCCATCTTCAAAACATTAGTCTGTTTTGTCATATATTTCTTAGTCCTACTCACTAAGAATGTTCATTAAAATGAAGAATACTGACAATTTCTCAAGCTACTTAAATGAATTTTGCATTTCTTTTGCTTTTCAGACCATTACTCGGATACATACAACCATTCCAAGTGTACTACTGCAGTCATCAGAAGGGTCTTAAAATGAAATCTTATATAACTCAAACTAGATTTGCATATTTTAATGTTTATAAAAAGAGCTATTAAATATTGAGAGTAGTAAGAAATATCAAATCTAGCAATGAAAGGGAAAAAATTAAAAGTAAGCTGTGCCATTCAGGAGCAGCCACTCTGTCCTGAAGTGTGTATACTGTGCCTGCTCTTAGGTTTAGCATCAGGAATGATGTGACCAGCATGACTAGGGACGTTATCCTTCCCCTGTACTTGGCACTGGTTAGGCCACACCTTAAGTGCTGCGTCCAGTTCTGGGCCCCCCAGTACAAGAAAGATGTTGAGTTGCTGGAACATCTTCAGAGAAGGGCAACAAGGATGGTGAAGGGGCTGGAGCACAAGCCCTGTGAGGAACGGCTGAGGGAGCTGGGGTTGCTCAGCCTGGAGAAGAGGAGGCTCAGGGGTGACCTTATTGCTGTCTATAACTACCTGAAAGGAGGTTGGAGTCAGGCGGGGGTCGGTCTCTTCTCTCAGGTAACTGGCGACAGAACAAGATGGCACAGTCTCAAGCTCCATCAGGGGAGGTTTAGATTTGATATTAGGAAGAAATTCTTTACTGAAAGGGCAATCTGCCATTGGAATGGGCTGCCCAGGGAGGTGGGGAATCATCGACCCTGGAGGTATTCAAGAGTAGGCTGGATGCAGTGCTTGGTGCCATGATTTAGATGATGGGTTGCTGTTAGATTATAGGTTGGACTTATGATCTTTAAGGTCTCTTCCAACCTTGCTGATACTGTGATGTCAGGTATGGTGTGTGTTTGTACTGTTTGTCTTTGATGGTACTTTGTAATAGCAAAAGCTTTCCCACGGCAAGGTGCATGAAATGCAGGATTTTTCTTCTGAATGAGAATGATCCCTGAGGAGCCTGAGAGCTGCTCCTGCATGGCAGGAAAGAGAACTCTGGTCACACCTGTGTTGGTCATGTTCCTGGCTGTACCTTCTCCCCAGTGAGGTGGCAGATCAAGCAGGTTCTTGTGAATGCCCTGCACACCTGTCCTCCGCTGCCCCAGGGGCACTGCAAGCACAGTCACCTGCCTTTTTCCTCGTACAAGTTGCCCATCTCTGGCATCCTCAGGAGAGGCTAGTCTAGTGTCCCACCTCTGCCTCCAGGGCCCACAAACAGAGGAGAAGGGCTGGAGCAGGCTGGAGGAAAGGTGTGCAAGGGAGAGTAGGCAGCTGGGCAGTGGCAGGTGCACCTCCCTGAAAACACAGCGCCTGTGCTGCCCACTCTGCTGTTCCATCGGCCAGCTAGAGCTTTGTGGGAGTCCTGTGTTGCTTCTGAGGCCTGTGTCTTGGGGATACAAAAGTCAACTGAACATAATGCCTCAGAAGGACATGTATATTAGGCTTTTAGAGGAGTTCTGTCTTCCATGGAAAACTCTTCTGGGTCTATGAATCACAAAAGGCTGAAAACCACTAAATTAGCAAATAAACATCCATTGCTTATTATCTGAACTGAAGTGTTTTAACTTCACCCTAGCTGTAGTGTGGAGAGAGGTTGGAAAAGATGCTCTTATTCCTCCTTGCTATAACATTGCATTAACTTTTGAATAGGAATAAATCAAGTGCTAATGCTGCTTTTGTGGAAGGAAACACAATATCCATGATTACTGGTAGTTAAGGAAATAATTCACTCTATTTTAGAAACTCTTGACTCTCCCTTCGTTGACTGCTGGTTGTCAAAGAAAAGAGATACTGTGTAAAATACCTGCATAATAAGGAATCTGCAAAACTAGTGGTTATATTCAGAAGACACATTCAGAATACTGTGTTCAGATCATTAGGTAACATAACTCCATGGCTCTGGGTATGTGATAAATTTGCTCACAAATATTCAGTGTTTTAAAAGCTTAATTAAGGTGGAAAATAGATAATGTTTAAACCGTCTTTTGGTACACTTCTAGAAATATTAAAAAAAAAAAAAGAGAGAAAAGTGGAAAAGTGAAATAAAGCTTTTGAAGCCTGCTTGTGCTGAGCACCTCAAGGTGATGTTTCTTGATGGCTCCTTCCAGGCTTCTGCACAATCTGGTGGATTAAATTTGGTCTGTCATTAGGCACAGTTTCATGCCTGGCCTCTACTATGTGATGGCAGTCATCCAAGAGAAACTTTAATCTTTGCAATACTTCCGGAACTTCGTTTTAAAAATTCCAAGTGTGAAAACCAAACACCTAATGTCCTTCCCCCCTTTAACAAAGTGCCAGTATCTTAGACCTCCTTCTACATACTGAGAGTTCTTCTTCAGTGCCTTTCAGTGTGTTCAACATGTATCTCTCTGAGATGGTGTCATTCATACAGATCTTCATGAAAATTCCCTTGAGCAAGGAGTATTGGAAAAAATGTATAGTAAAGACTTTATGGGAAGTCTTCTGTGCAATGTGTGTCCTCTGCCCACCAGGAAAGCCATTTAACTCTCCTTTTTTGATATGATCTGACCCCAGATATTATGACACCATAACTCTTCAGCCATTAATATTCTCTCTGCAGTATTTGTTTATAATGGCATGAGGATCTTTTCTCCCTCCTTGGCCTCTGTCACTAAATGCACTGGGAAGTGCTGATGGAGGAAGCTCCATGAAAATACTTGTTGGAAATGAGGAAAGAGGGAAATGAAGTTTGCTGAAGTCTACAGACAAACCTCCTTTGATTGTCTTGTAAAACTAACTAATGCAAAATGCAATTAAAAAAGTACTTTGAAAGGTCCATGAACCACAATATATGAAACATTCAACAGGCTGTAGACCACTAAGTCAACTCCTTAAATGCCACATCTGCACATCATTTAAATACCTCCATGGATGGGGACTCAACCACTTCTCTGGACAGCCTATTCCAATGCCCGATCACCCTTTCAGTGAAGAATTTTTTTTTGATACCCCCTGCCAAAACTTGAGACCATTTCCTCTTGTTCTATTGTTTATTACTTGGGAAGGAGACTAATCCCCCCACCTACCCCTTTCAGGTCGTTGTAGAGAGCCATGAGATCTCCAGTTATCATGTAGGCTGGAAGACTGCATATATAGATCTCTTTTATACTGATTTTTAATGCCTTCATGGTATTAATTCAGTGGTATTGGAGAACTACCAGATGTCTGTGGCCAGATCCAAATGGCAGATGTCCAGTATGGCCTGGGATCCCTCAATACAAGTAGAGCAGAGACTTCTGCCAATATGTCTCAAAGAGAGATGGGCAGTAAGAATGGAGCTTAAGCAAGAAGCTGGGTTTACAAAAGACAGTCTTTAACAGGTGATTTGAACTGACTGTGGTACCGGCTGGAAGCAGCTGTGAAAATGTAAAGAATATGCTGGATATAGTGTCCTTGTTTTTCTATTTTAATAGTTGGGGTTTTTTTGTATTGCAGACTTTTCTGTGTGAATGTGAATAATTGCATTATATAATACACTTTGTTATTTTAATTCTGGGTGAAAGGTGACAAATGTGTGGGAAAGGGAAGAGAAGTGCTGAGATGCATCACATAATATATCATTTTCAGGTTTTGCAGATACTAAATGCATGTGAAATGGAAGGTTTTACTTCAGTTTTAACTCCTCGTCAGCTAAAATTCTGCTATATCCTCCATAACAGGAGGTAGGGACATTGGATCATTTCCTTGAATATAATGTATGAAAAATATTTTAAATTGAAACCTCCATTCCACAAATTATCCTTTGGTTATTACATCTTGGTAATAAAAAGAGCATGTTCACAGGTTGGTTAGGTAATTCTTATTGTTGAAATGCCATTTTCCATCAAAAATGACCTTTTCTCACAATTATTGGGAAACCAGCTTTAAGACACATTAAACTGAAGCTTTTTTTTGCCGTTTCACAAAGATAATCTTTAGTTTGTTTGCCCTATACAACATTTATTACAGACAGCTGGCTGCTTGATAAGATTTTGAGGAGGAGAGGGGTCAATGTTATAAACCATTATAAACCATTTAATATTTCATATTTTCCTGTAGCATTTGAAGTTACTTGAGCATCTGACTTTTCTGTAGATCAGTTTCTCCTATTTGTATGAAAGTGAAAAGAGCACTCCTGGTGAAGATTTTAGTTTTGTATTTTTTCAAGCTGTAGTTTTCCAATAATCAGTTATTGGAACTTCTGAAAACATCAAGTGCTTTGCATACCACTGCCATGGTGGTTTGCAATTGTATTCCTCTACATGTCACTAAGCAAAGTTTTCACTATATTTTATTCCTACACTCTTCTATATTGTATAATTTACAGCAATTCTAGATAGGACAGAGATGTCTCATTGTTTTACACTGAGAGTAGGGTATATCTTGATTATCTTACTTAAAGCTTTCCCAACATAGGCATTCACACGTGAACTGGTTGTACAGATCCTCCCTTTGTAGTCAGTGCGAGGAAAAAAACAAAAGCCTTTCTAGGACGTGGTCAAGATCATCCTAAGGTTAGTGCCAAAAATACAACAGAAGTGTGTGGTTTTTTTGTTTGTTTGTTTGTTTATTTGTTTCCACTGACAATAAAACGCATCTAGAAGTTGTTGGTCTCTAGACATTTAAAGTGACATTTCTATCAAACATTCTCTCAACTGTGGAAAGTGCACAGAAATACAAAGTTTGAGAGCATTGCTTACTGGCAGTCCTTAATGGCTCCGTGTGTTCAAGTTAATTGCTGTGTGGTTTTTAAGTTCTTCTGAAAGAGAAAATTGTGGGTTTGGGAAAAAGAAGGATTGGCCTTTAGATGGGTGAAAATTTTTAAACAGTAGCTGTGCCTTATGGCTCGATACCTAGGGATGTCAAAAATAGAACAGTGAGAAAGAGAAAGAGGGAGGTAGTTGTGGGCAGAGGGCAGGTGAAGATAGTCAGAGGTGCTGAGTGAAAGCTATTTATCAAGTGCTTTACTGCACAAAGAATTCAATTTATTCTGTAGGTAGTTACCACATAACTTTTCTTTCTGTGATTCATCATAAGCAGTCCTTCTACCAAGGTAGACAGCGACTTGTTCTGTTCCATTGCAGGAGACTGGCAGAGGCTCATAATTTTCCACACAGCTTGTCATGAGGCTTTGTAGAGGATCATAATGGTATCATGCTTTACCTAAGGTTTTGTGGAATACCTCTGTCTGCAGTTTCAAAGAAATACAATGGATTTGGAGATAGCTTGTCTTTTGTTCCCTAATTGCTTGATGACTTGACAGAATAATGCAACCTTTCTGCTACTGTCAGTGGTATTCAAGTTTGGACTAACACAAAACAAGCTTTTTTGTCTAATGTGACAAAGTATCAAATGAAATAAACCGGTTTTTGATTGGATTTCTTTTTAATAAAGTCTATTTATATTTGGTTGTGTGCAGGTAAAAATCTCCTAGAAGATTCTTTCTTTAATAAGGAAAGAATTTTGTTGTGAATGTATTGGACAAACAGGCATAACATCTGCACAGTCAAACGTTTTAAAATCATTCAGGGGGCAAATGGAGCACAATCTAGGAACTATCTATGCTTTTCTACCACACAAAGTTATCCATATATGTAAAATATGAAGGTAGACTAGAATTTGGGCTGTATGTTTCAGTGCGTTATATAAGGAATAGTTTTCGATGCAATATAACTAGCCAATATGTCCTAAAATTAGAAGAAAACTTTTGGTCTGAGAGGCTGATGTGTTTTGTGGTGCTTGAGTTGGCTTTTTTTTAGGGTCTCACATAAAACATTGAATTTATATGGTGCTATCATTACAGATACTACCATCCCAAAGACTAAATTTGAGCAAGTTTTGACAGAAACATAACTAAATTTCAAAGCATTAACAATTAATGTTGCGCAAAGTCTGTAGTAAAAACTATTGTGCTTTTTAGTTATGCCTTGAAAAACAGCAAATAAAAGTTTTCATCAAAGTATTTCCAATGTACAAACAGGAGCAATTAATGTTTGTATGCATTGTCCTATCATAAACTACATGAGAGCTACAGGGACCAGTACTTATCAATCATGTTGGTCACCTCTGAGGGCATAATTTTAAAATTCTAGGGTGGCTTCCATCTTTTGCAATATGGATATAGAAGTTAAATATAATGCCTGTGAACTGTATGAAGGAAGAGCAATCTGATAGTGTATTTTAACTGTGAAGAAAAAACTACAACATTCAGAAGATAATAGTTTTCTTCCTTAAAATTTGAAGACCAAAGGAAAATAAAAGTACGAAAATACCTCAGTTTATCTTTAATTTATTCAGAGTGGTGATTACATGAATGGGTAGGATAATTTTGATGAATTTCTGACTTTATGCAAATAAGCATTCAATGAGGCAGAAAATGAAAACTCCACACTAAATAGAAGCTGCTCTTTTTACTCACAGTTAACTGATTGGAACAAGTGAAAATTAAAAGCAAGCCTGGAAATTAGTGACCCACTAATAAGATGCCTCAATTCAAGTAGGACAAAGGCAGGAGAAAAATTCATCAAATTCATCAGGTTCAGGAAATAATATGCAAGGGTACTGGTACCAGACAATGAAAGATAGGTTTCAAACTGTGTGAACTTCAAAAGGAGTTTCTCACAGACTCACAACTCTATTTTATATATATATAGTATATATATAGTATGTATACTGTAGTTTATATTTTGCACATAACTTTTCTAAAAGCTCATTCATTTCCTGATGGCATATTAATCTACAAACTTTCTTTTGATCCCTCAATGGTACTTA
>VXBA01004174.1:974654-993431 GCA_013399895.1 Serilophus lunatus | reverse complement strand
GTTTAATGTTACATTTCTGGTTCCTTTAAGGAAAACAGCGAGGAGAAGTTGTAAGCTCTGTAGGTGAATTCTGTATGCATAATGAACCATGTGAGGAAGTGCATCTTTCTTATGTGGTTCTTGCAGCAGAAGTACTAAACTCATAGTTAAGTACTGCAGTATCTAGTGTCCAAATGTATGTGAAACTCAGTTTTTATCTACCGACACTGTTTTTGCAATTTATACATTTTATGATTGCATAAGTGCATCTCCAGAGAGGGGCTTTAAAATTAATATTATTTGGGCTTTTCAGTCACGTTTTTCATAGACTTCATTTTTCTCAGTTGTCTTTATAGTACAATTTCCCTTAAGTAATTATATAACTAGGCTGAGTAACCTTCATCCAGTCTCTGCTGATCTTTCTCAAGCTAGAAACAAATTCATAGGTAGATAGTGAAATTTCTGTCTGATGACAAAAGTCTCAGTTGAAGTCCTAACAAAGGATTCTAAAATCTGATCTAAAACCTAGACTTTCAAAATCCTTCTCTGGGTCTATTTGTTATTAGGGACACTAGCAAACTGCTATTGAGAGAACAGATTTTTTTAAATTAGGCAGTCATGACACACACTTCCTCTTACCTCTAAATTAGCACTTTTTACACTGTTGAGGTAGAAATAATGTTGAAGGCTACAGAATTCAAAGTGGTAGATTTTTATTTGTGGTTTTGTTTGGTTTGTAGATAATGCATCCATATTTTAAAAGATGACAGATGAGATTACGAGAACACAGAATTCAGCTGAAAAAATTAGAGACGGATTTTTCTTATAACTTCACATATACAGTTACGATTGGCATAAACAAAAGTGTCTTCTATTTAAGAATTACTACAATATTTATTTCTTCTATATGTATCTTTATGATTCCTTGCGACAAAAGTTTAAAGATTGCATATCAGCACTCAACAGCAGCAGAACCTATTATTTATTTAAATTAGATTTGTTCTTACTTTAGTAATGCCTTTGTTTTATACTGTTGGTTACAGGCAATTGCTTCTTTCCTGTCAAAAGGAGATTTCTATCAGCCTACTAGTGGTTTTTTGTGGGTTTTGTTTGGGGTTTTTTTGTTTTAATGATGTTATTTGCCAGTTGTACATTACTAGCAGGAACTGACAGTGACATCACCTGTCATTGAGTTTCATGAACTTATACCTGTTACTTATGTATTAAAAATATAATAATACAAATTTATCTTTTCACCCCCATGCTTGTATCTAACTTTCCCTTAATTTAGAAGGGAGGTTTAACAGACAAGGGTCACTTGCTTATAGTGTGTATAATCCAAAAAATAACAGATAAGGGCTGGGAGGAGTATTATTGAGTTTTTTCACATCCATTTCTAATAATGTTTTAGAAACCATGCTTTAGACAACTATCAGATCTGCTACAGCTTTTCTTGTAAGTGGATATATGTTGCAACTAAAGAAAATACTCATGGATAAAAATCAGTGCAGTACTTTCCCTTATTTCACACACATCACCTGAGAGGTCTCATCCTTCCTGAGTTCCCTCTTTGAGTTTTTTCTCTGATGTGCAGGCACTAGGCCTTGGTAAATGTTTGATGATTGCATTTTGATTTCTGTTACATTCAGAAGAACTTTTCAAGGAAATAGAATATAATCCCTGTGAGTTTTCAAGGAAATAGTGTTTTGATGTTGAAGGGTAGAAACTTTATCTGACCTAAATTTTTGGAAGTGACTAATGCTTTGGGGAATTGCATTTTCCAGTGCTTGAGATGAGGTTATGTAAGGAGACCTCTTATGGCAGATGAGTGCTAACAATCGGGGAATTGACAAATCTTGAGTGATCCAAATTGGTTATGTGAATATTCATGCCTTAAAAATGTATGGAATACAGCTCATTCTCTCAAATTGCATAAATTTTTTTTCAGTATTGCAAAATCTACTCCATTATTAACTAGTGCTCAAAGACATGATAAACATGAATTAAGGCAGGATATATTTTTTTCTATTCTGATTTAATTGCTCCTCATATCATTCCCTCCCTCTTTCTGATTCTTTTTATGAAATGGGCTTCATTAAATTTATGGAAAACAAACATTAGGGTATGAATAAAAATGTAAATGCACAAAGGTCAGGAAAATAAAAAGTAAGGTTCTTGTAATCCCTGTCAGTTTTCCTATCCTATATAAATATGCATTGTTTTCTTACTGAGACTTGCAGTGCTAAACATGTGGCAGAAGGAAACTGCTGCAAGAAGAAATGTTTGTGTTGTTTAATTTTTTGTGTAATCTTTGTGGGTTTTTTTCAATACAAGTTCTCCAAATTTTGTTTGTTTGTTTCTCTAGTTAATGTAAATTATTTTCATTAAATTCCTTTGAATTCCATCTGGTCACACTGGAAAGAAAATGTGAGTAAAGAGATACTTGGTTTGAATGGGGATAGAGAGAGATGGATGTAAGGTGCCTGTAGTTTCTGATGGAATAAAATTTGCAGGCTTACTTGTACACTGAATGGCTCTGGGTGGTGGTCCAGCAGATGTAAAGCAGCTTTCCCACTTGTGATTCTTGTAGCCCATTTTTCATGCTAGTGTTTAGAATTTCAAAGAAACACTTGCCAAGAAAAACTGTGTTCTCTTAACACAGATTAAACAGTTGAGAATCACACTGCTTTAAATGTGGTCCAAAGTCTTAATAACATTCCTCCATTAGTTTGTATATGCTGTAGAAACTGTTCTTAGAAAAATGTATATGAACTTCAAAATGCAAATGTCTATTTGTCCTCTAATTAGGCAATCCACATGTACTTTCAAAGCAGGTGGCACTCTTCATCAATATAATGTAAAAAAAATGGATATCACTTACAGAAAAGAGATTTAGCCAAAGAAGCAAGGTATTCTTAAGTAGTTTTCATCTTTTTACATGTTGTGAGAAGGTTGGAGTTTAACGAAAAAGATGTAAATATAATCCTCAGAATTAATGCTTGATCATTTAGATAAATAGAAATGTGTCCTTGATTACCAAACCCTTTAACCTTCAGTGGGTTTCATATTTCTTAGCTTTAGAAGTGCTACTATACTATAATTGAGGTTAATTTGTTTTATATGAGAACTGACAATGTTTTTAAGTGTGTTGTAGAAGAAACTGCTGAATTATAGGCAACTTCTGAAAACCAGATGTTCATTACTTTGGGTGAAATTTAAGCCACCTTAATTTGATTGAAATTTACTTCCAGAAGGACTGTGTATGTTAAAGATCATCCTTTGATACTTAGCATATCCATAACCCTTGTAAAATACTATCTTTGGCAATTAGGACAAGATTTCTAAATGTATGGGATTCCTGAAGATGCAGTGAATGCTTGGCAAGATTTTGGAGTCACCTGCATCTGAATGTTGCTGATTGGTGTGAGGTAGCTTCTGAAACTCATTGTCAGGGAAACAGTCTATGAAAAGATGCAGTTACCTTAACAATAAAAGATAAAATTGATAAAAAGAGAGATACCCTATGAACAGAGCCCTCCCTGCCAGGGAAAAGAGAAGGAATGTCACTACAGATGGTATTTTTGCAAATTTGGTTTATTTTAAGAAGTTTTTAAAATCTGAAAGGTGGGTGCAGAATTCAGCTGAAAAATAAGTAGCCACAAAAGCAGCTGTTACAATTTAATCAGTAAGGTGATTTCTTCCTGTTGAATGCTGCATTCAATACAATAGCTAGATGTATTCTCTCTGCACACTGTTCTCTCATCACGTTTTTAGTAATTAAATTTGTATGAAGGGCTAAAGCAAATTTTCCTCATTTTGGATTTTTTGCTTCTTATAGCAACCTTCTCATACCTAAAAGGGGCCTACAAGAAAACTGTAGAGGGACTTTTCACAAGGATGTGTAGTGATAGGACAAGGGAAGATGGCTTTAAACTGAAAGAGGATAGGTTTAGATAGGATATTCGAAAGAAATTCTCTACTGTGACAGTGGTGAGGCAAGGGAACAAATTGCCCAGAGAAGTTGTGAATGCCTCATCTTTGAAGTTTTTGGTCCAGGTTGGATGGGGCTCTGGACAACCTGCTCTAGTGAAAGCCCATGGAAGGGGACTTGGAACTGGATGATCTTTGATGTCCATTCTAACCCACATCACGACATGATTCTATTATTCCCCCTGCAAAATTCCATAACAATGCTTTTGAACATGAGATTCCTCTCTAAACATGCTTGGGGAGAGAGGAAAAGAAGTTAATGTTATTAATTTATTCAACACATCAGCCTCACTGATCTCATAGGAGTTAGTAGTCTTCTGCATTATTAGTTCACTTTTAGGACAACCAAAGTAATTATTTCTTGTTCCTTAAGTCAGCATAAGAAATCTTCTTGTTACTCTTGACTATCCAGTCAGATAGTTGGGGGTATTAAAATCCACAAAATCAGTGTAAATTGTGTATACTCTTTTTAGTTCTTCCATGCTATTGTGTGAAAACAGCCCTTCATACTTCGAAAGCCTCTCTTTCAGCAGCTGAATAGTAAGAACCATATGCAAGTTAGAACTGGAGAAGACATAGCATGGAAACTAGGACATCTACTAGTAGATTCTGATGGCTGGATGGAATGTCTGATCAGGGTTATCCAGGGATGCATCCTACCGGATTTAATTCAGTTTGCTGTGCTCTAAGAAACTCTACACAGATATATATAGAAATGTCCTGAAGTAGTGTTCATTAGATTACCTTCAATAATAAAATACTGATAATTTGTTGCAGGTATTACACTAAAGCACCTATAAAAGCCCTTTAAGGTTTAAAATACCTGTTCAGTTAAGTCATTGTTATGAAGTGAGGTTGAGATGTTCATAACTACTTTGAAACTCCTTTATGTCTATAGAACCAATGGAAAAGAGTAAAATATGAAGAAAGGTAGAGAGTTACATCAAAAATCCATTTGTGAAATAAAACACACATATACATTTTTTACCGATAATCAAATCATTCTTTCCTTGCATCATACAATTTCTTAGATCTTTCCCTGACAACTTATGTGAAAAGTGTTAGTACTACTACATTATTCTTAATCCTGAGTTCTAGTTTTCTTTTGTACAATGTGAGTCATGGGAAGCGCGGTCTAAGCTGCAGTAGCCTCCTTTATTATATGGCAACTACTGATCCTGTGAAAGGACTGTATCATGCTGCATCGCGTATGTGCATTATTTCTCAAAGAGAACCACCATTCAGAATAATTAAATATGCACAAAGCAGGAACAAAGTCAAAATACTAGCTGCATTTTTTTTCATACACATCAATCTCACCTATTGTGCAGTCTTTTAGCATGTATGCTTTTGTAGCTTGGATCCAGTAGTAAAAGATATTTAACTGCAACTGCTACAGCTGATTATTCAGGCCTGTAGGTTGCTGGGGTCTTTTTTAGTTCCTTATGAATGTATTCCCTTCAGTGTTAGTGACATATATCAGCATCACAGACTAAAATACACAAAACAAAATAGAATTTGAGGGCAGCACACATTTGTTAAAAGCACTGAAAGAGATGTCCTCAGCAATAAACAAGAAAATAAGAGGGAAAATCATGACAAGATTTTTTTGTATATTCTTCAAACATGCACCAATGCTGTAAAGCTACACAAATGGAAATAATAAAGAGAATGATTCTTCCCCTAGGCTTGACTCCAATAACTGATAAAAAGTAAGAGGGGGAACAAATGTGATCTGATGACCTGTGCACTGGGGACTGAGGAGCTGTAGAAAAATTTATGATTGATTTGACCCTGGATATATTAGGAAATCAAGCTCAATGCAAGACTATTGCAACATGATGTTGTAAGCTGGTTATCCACGTAGATAAGAACCAACCAACCGAAGGCACATTTGAAAGTAAGAACTAGATGATTTGTACTTAATGGGTCACAGCACTCTGAAAATGTTAAATCGCCTTAGTACTCGTTTAGTTGTCATTCTTCTACTTGAAAAACAAAAGATGTAAAAAAGTAAATAAACCGAAGAAAGCCTTTCTGTTCTTGAAAAGTTACTGAAAACTGATCTTCTTCTTTGCCCCTTTCCTCTTCACATTTCCTTTTATTTTTTTTAAACAAAGAGACATCATTCCTACCATAAAAGATTTATTCCTGACCTTAAAAGCAATGTTTTATGCATCATTTACACACCATACACCAGATATTTTAACTACAAGGTTTGATAACTTGAAAACATAGGATTTTGAATGCAAATGTATCAATGTGCTGGCTACTAAAACTCAGGAGGGAGTACTACTGGGACATATCACATATCACAAACAATTGAATCAAACCCAGGAACACAGTGAATTGCTCCTTAAGTAACTGCAAATGATGTAAGGAAAGGGAAATATTGTTGAAAGGCCTCAGTTTGCAACAGGCATGCTAGAAATTGTATACAAACAACATTTTCTACAATTGATAGAAATGTTAACTCTACAATTTTTTAACCTAGTAAAGTTTTGTAAAATATCCAGAAGTGACAGTGTTTCAGAAAGGAAGGAAAAAGATATAAATAGGAAAAGGCAGTGAAAAAACCTCAAATAAGGCCATGAGTAACATATACTTAGAGATAGCATTTCAGTGTCAACAAACCAAAACAATTAAACTCTAAATTAGATTCTGAAATTTAGTGGACCTCAACAGTGCATTGCAGTGTACATGAGTGCCACCTTGCAGGTTTGGCCATGAGAATTTTCATGATTAATATTCATCTTTAAAAGTGGTAGAGGTGACAAGTGGCTCCCTATTGTTCTCTCTCCTTCCTAGTATCTCAGTTGAATAATGATTATATTTTTATTTTGTTTTCACCTCATGGAAGGTCTGACATGAGATTTCTGAAACGAATCCCATTTCTATTCCCATTATGTCAATGTCAAAGGGAAACAATAATGCAATATTTTTGTGTATGTATCATAATATATTTTAAAATATATATATTTAACAACAACGAAAAAAGCAAATTAGGAAGAGTTTATCCAGCTTCCTTTTTCTGTTCCTTCAGGTTTCCTTTGTCTGAAAGAATACAGATAGCTAAAACCTTAACTGTGCTCAGATCAAGCCAAGCTATCAGAAAATCAAGTGAGACCGAAGGAAGTCGTATACTCATCCCCTTTCCTTGTTTTCTTTCCTTGTATATTCATTTGACTAAGTTACTGCAAAACTTAGAAACAACTGAGGACAAGATTTGAGACAGAAAAGTGTGGAAATGACCCTAGCAATAACTAATTATGAATCCTCTTGACTGCAGAACATATGTGAACTGAAATGCCATTATTTGAAGTGACTTCCTTGAAAGTTTCTTCAGATATTTTTTTCGTTTACTATAGAAGAGTAATCATTTATTACAGCTGCCCTCTGTGCCAAAGTGCTGCATCATTCTAGAGTTCTCTGCTGAAGGGATACTTCCCCAGCATCCTAAATGTTGTGTTTTAATAAGCAGATATGTAAAACATGCTATTGTTGTTTCCCTGATAGTTTCCTGCACATTAAAGTTGCTCAGATGGTTTCTAGAAGACTATTAAAACATATTGTTTAAAAGCAACAAAACTGAGTCACCAGGGCAAGACAGACTAACAGAATTTAAATGCAAAGCATGAAACCACCTTTACGGTTGCTTTATTTTGCCTCAGCAGCCAATATGCCCTTGATTAGATAGGGTCTAACCATCTAGTACAAATTCTTATTCTTGCTGCTTCAATGCGTTTTGTGGAAGATACTGGCTTCTACTATATGAGTCAGCAGCATTTATCAATTTTTATATCATGCCTCGGGAATCTTGGGGTTTTTTGCAATTTGAAAATCTTATACTATTCTATACTTTATAGGCCTCCAGAATAATTTGTAAAACTATGAGTCTTGGTTATTTGATAAACAGTTTATTTGTTCTTGCAATGAGCTGGTTTATTTGACAGGTCTTATTTAAAGGTGCAACACTGAGGAAATTCTAAATGCAAGTGGAGAATTTCATATTTGAATCACAGTGGGAATCTCAATTGGAAAATGCTCCTGTACCAACTATCCTGTAAAGATTTAATTCTTGTTGCTGATCTGCCGTACAAAATTCTTTTTGTATTCATGTATTGAAATAACACCTTTTATAAGCCTACTTATGTGGGAAATTATACCTTTCGATATAAACTGATACCCTAATTTGTTGTCCCAGCATCTCCTAATATCTATCAAAAGAGTTCTATTTCCCAGTATGTGCACAGCCCTGAAATTATGACTCCTTGATACAGTCCTTGGTGTAGAATTTTGCAGGCAATCCACCATGAGATTGCGGGGAATTTGCAGCAAGCATTGTTCTCAGCTTTTTATGGTCTTTTGGAAACTTACTTCCTCTTTGTTTTGAAGTTCCTTGAGTGAAGACAATACACCTTCTTCCAGGTCACCCTGCTCCATGTAGATAACCTAAACGGGTCATCAAGTGGCTGGCACGTTAGAAGCCTGCAAGGAGTTCCTGGTGTAAATTGCTTTTTGAGTATTTGCCCATTTGCTAGCAGCATCTTCCTGTGCAGGAAAGAATACGTACTTCATCGCCTTGGCTTTTCAGAAATATATATAGGTTGTGTCAGGTCTAGCTTAAAGACCACTTACAACTTTAATGACAAAGCAGGTTTTTGTTATTTGTATAAAAGTACAATATATTTTATAAAAATAAACAGAATTGCTTATTTTGTATCATTTTTCATTCAGAAGTTTTACGAAGTTTGTTTTCTTTTTAATTCTTAATGCACATTTGTAAGGTGTCACGTATAAATAAATACTTTCTTCTTTTTTTCTGGATAGATTTCTTTAACGTGGCTGAGATCCACCAGGCTTCACTGCATCCACAATTCGGTCCTCATATAGGCCACCATTTGAAGGCAGCTATGGGCGATCCCCCAAAACAGGGATCATCAGTTTGGCCAAGTGAGATATCAGGACCCTTTCAGACACAGCTGCCCACAAGATATATAGGCCCTGTGCGCATGGTGCTGATCACCAGAGGCTCCAGGAAAGAAAGACTGTGTACAGCTGTACAAGGGCAAAATGGAGTCATGTACCTTTTATAGTCCATAATTGTTTTGGTTAATACAGCCAATAGACAAAAGGAAAGGTGGTCCTGTGTTGTGCAGAGATAAGTTCTACCAGTCTTAGAGCCACGAGAAAGTCACAAGATGTTGTTTACATTCCTTAGACATTGTAGCTTTGTCTGGACATGCTGTATTAATAATTTAATAATGCCACAAATAATAGTTTTCAATGCATTTGAGTTAATTAAGAGTGGTGGAAGTATGGTAAGGATTTAGAGGCTTTTATGTTGTTCTACTACTCAGCATTTTATCAGACCCATATTTTTGTTTCCCTGTGTTCTTGCCTGTAGCCCTCACTATTTGTACATATGCAAGTTACTTGGTATGCTTTTTTCTATCCCTTCTGCCACCAAGGTACTTGATACGATTTCCAGAGTGATACTCAGCTGCATAGATGGTAACTCGTGGGTTAAAATCAGCTGTAAAAACGAGTTTAATAAGGAGCTTTACTGTGAAGTATTTACTGTCATAGGGTAGACTCAAAACATCTGCATTTGGAAAACAGCATTTGCAAAATACTCTGCTACTATACTGACAGAGAATTTATAGTCCTCAGTTGTTGGGTATTGCAGTCTACCTGCATAAACTAACAGAATAAGGAAAAGCAGGAGTACCAGGAATTTAATTTATAGTATATGATAGTTATAACATTGTAATCTTGGTTTATGTGTTTAGTTTTCTCTAAACTGAAGTTTATAGGGTAAAAATTGTAATGATTCCCTATGCATCCCTTTTCTTTTTTCCAGATTTATGACTTTAAAGATCTTCAGTGAAAAGGTGTTTATCTCAGCTCTGTGCATTTTGACATACAGGACTCATGTGGCTTCATTTATTTAATCTAGAGCGCTTGTGAAGGAAACATTGTTTGCAACTGTGGATATTCAGAAACATAGTGTAATAATACAAGAGTGTGATATATAAACCATACATATACTGTGCTATTTTTCAATATTTTTACTCTTTCATGAGTAAAGCAAACAGTTAAAATTTGTAGAAATCTAGTATGATTCTTAAAAGAAATCAAAGTGAAGAAATCAAATAACATTTTGTGGTTTTGTATTCGGGTATATATAAATCTATGCACATGCTAATTTATTGAATAGCAAGTTTCAATACGTATAATTTTGTTAATATTTACAGTGACAATTTCAGTACATCTTCCAGACAATAAAGCCTTAGAGTTGTGCAGGTTTTCTTCTGTGGACATTTGCCCTTTCCCATTCCACAAACCGTATTTTAGTTTCAAGTAACAGTGTTTGAAGCATATTAGTAGTATATAGCTAGATAAAAGAAGAGAGTTGCAATCCCTCCAAGGGTTGATGTAGTTTAAAATTTCTCATGGATGCTTTACATTTATTGTTCTGAGAGTAGAGCTGAGGGAATTAATAGGCTGGTCTGCAGTTTTATATTGAGCCGTTGACAGAGGTAACAGATTTGAGCTTTAGGAAAATGAAATTTGTGATAGCTTCTTAGAGGTGAGTTTGGGGGTCTTCTGGTTTTGTTTTTCCACAATGCCCAATGACTTGATAATCTTTTGTTTTCTTGGTGACAAATTCAGCTCTTCCTTCTTTTTCATGATCTTAATTACAAGCCCATTGCAAGAAAACATTTTATTGTTCTTTGTGATATTTACAGTGAAGCTCAGTTTATTGCCCTGCTTAGATACACAATAAGAATTGGTTCCATAAATTGGTCTGTTCCCTCTGGGCAGGGCTGTTACGTCTGGGTTCACACAGAGCTGAACTGATAACACTGTGTGGTCACGGCTGCCTTAGCTATCACTCATTTAACCGATAACATCACAGCTTGATGTGATGCATGTAAATAGCTTCTTGCCCGGGAAAAGAATATTCTACTGATCCAGTCTTCTAGCTCTTTCCTGATCCTAACTGCTTTGTCATGTGGTTTGTCTCCTAGAGGCTGACCTTTCTTGATTATGTAACTGCTTACATTCTCAAATTTTCTGTGTTTGTGTATGTGGAAGGAATGCTTAGTATATGCAAGAAGCTCTCGTGTTCCTTCTTTCCTAAAGCTCTGTTTTGTTCCTCCTTCCAAACCCAACGTATCCTGGACATATATCTTAAACCTGAGAAGCACTCTTTTCATCTACCTCCTTTTCTATTGTATAACACCTTTATCACTTCTATATGCCTTGCTGACCACAGGGTAGCTCTGTTTTCCCTTAGAGAACTACCACAACTGAGTATTTGATTAGGACAATGTTGTGGTTTAACACCAGCCAGCAGCTCAGCACTACACAGCCACTCACTCATTCCCCACAGCAGCATGTGGGAGAGAATTGAAAGAAAACTGGTGGGTAGGGATAAAGGCAGTTTAGTTGTTAAAGCAAAAGCCACGTGTACAAGCAAAGCAAAACAAGGATTTTATTCCTGTTTGCCATGGGCAGGAAAGTATTCAACCATCCTCAGAAAAGCAGGGCTCCATCACATGTAACAGTGACTTGGAAAGACAAATACCATCACGTCCTCCCCTTTCTTCTTCCACCAGTTTTATACACTAAGCATGATATGGGATATGTCTTGATTCATATGTGCTGAGCTGTCCTGGCTCTGTTCCCTCCCAGATTTTTGTAAACCTCCAGCCTCCTCACTGGTGGGGTGGGCCGAGAGTCAGAGAAGGCCTTGATACGGCAATAGCTGAACCATCCCTGTTATCAACACTGTCTCCAGCACAAATCCAAAACATAGCCCCATATTAGATAATATGAAGAACATTAATTCTTTCCTGGTGAAAGCCAGTGTAGATTTTTAATTAAAACTCTATGACCTATATCATATGAACAGTAAGGGGATGTGTCCTCTAACAGCAATAGATGAAATGACTTAGGATGGCCAAAATTTTAAGCAGCGATCAGAAGAAACTACAACAGCAGAGGGTGTCTCTGAGCTTCCCTGCCAAGCAAACATCTCCTGCCTTGGCTCTTGAGTAGATTAGAGATGTTAGGCCTCTTCTAGTTCCCCTGTACAGACCAAACCACTGGGCTCTGTGTTAGTCTCTGTTCTGCTCTAGTGACTAGTGAGCCCAGAGAGTGACTCTCTTCAGCTTGGCGGCTTTGGCAGATGGTAAAATTTTACCACACAGTAAACTCAGTGTTTTGGGATGTTTCTTGTCTATTGTGTTTCATTCTGACTTACCTATAGTGGTTCATGCTGCCCATTTTAATGGTCTAAGTCTGTCCAAGTGGCTCCTGACCCTCTCTTAATGGCTTTCTGTGTATCTATCACAATGAGGCATAAATGAACTGTGACTGCCAGTAGCAAAAATTTTTAGTAGCAGAGTATAGCCCTGCTGATCGCTAATCAGCTCCACAGCCTGCTTTACTCCTGTAGGTGAGTGCAGAAGCACAGCAGTTAGCTACAGCTATGAATTTTGATCAGAGTAAACATGGAGGGCTCATTTGTTATGGAGATAGGTGGGAGCATGACAACAGGCGATGATGGGGGAAACCAGGGCAATGTGCTGCTAAGAAATGAGACAGTCAAATAATGTTACACTTCACCAATTTTCAGACACAAAATATAGTCTGAGGATTTACAAGGCTGGTATATTGCAAGCGCCTGACATTGTCTGGTAGCACTTAGAATGTAAATTTAGGGTAACTGAGTGTCTATGCCTACACCGTTCAGATATATCTCTTAGGCAATGCCTCCAATAAAAATTAAGAGAAAATTGAAAATGCTTTCAACGAAAGACATTTACAAACTGCCTATAGGTGCACTCAGTCTACAGCTGTTAGTGTTTGTCAAAAGAACATGTGTTCAAATTGGCTGCTTCATCAAATGGATATAGTATCTTATGTCCAGATAGAAGTGATGTTGCTTGTTTGTAACATTTTCTTTGATTTCTCTTCCCACCCTTGGGGACACCATCTTGAGATTGTACAAATTACCATCTTCTGTCTGCAACACTGATATGTTTTATTAAAAGCAAGAGGTCTCTTTTCTCCACCATTCCAGCATGCACATTTCATTGATGTGTTCACATACTAATGGTAAAAATATGCTGTAAGAAGTCACATGGGGGACAGGTGGAACTGCATTTGAAACAAAAGTGACAGTCACAATGTGGGTTATATTGCTAATTGGTAGATTACCAAATATTTTTAGGAAAAAATTGTTTTGTGTCTCTAGGACCTTTATTTTCTCATTTTCAAGCAGTTCTTAGTTTTATACGAAAGACTTCTAGTGAAAATTAGCATTAAGGAATTTTGAGATAATTGGAAAAGATACTGGTTTGTTCACTATTTGTACTGTACAATATTTCTAAGGCCCCAGTGGGCTAATATATTACTATGTTTTACAAAAAGTTCATCCCTGCCTCTAAAGCTTTACAAAGCTTAAAAGAACATTGCCAAGTCAGAGGCTCGGACATTATAGTGCAGTTGCACACACTGCCCATGCAGCTTACAGCCAACACTGTTTCTGTGAGACATATGGCATGCCATTCCCTATTTTTCCTACTCCCTGAAAGTCACTGCCTCATCTAGTACCCCAGATCTTGATGAATGCTATATAGAGATCTGATGTCATTAGTGGTAGACGGTCTGCTACGTTTGGTTTCATTTGACTGCACATGAATAACTTCAGTGCCTCCAATTGCACATCTACTTTGGGTATGTGCATGTGTGCATGTGTCTATATCCTCTTAGAAGTATCAGAATTCATCTGTTTGGGCACCACACAGATTCTTCTGTGAGCAGTAACTAACATATAATTTAACAATTTTGCCACAATCTTTTTGGGTTGCCATAAATATAACTTGGTCTAACGCACAATTTCACAAAGAAAAAGCCTGACTGTCCACTGAGAATTCTTTTACCACTGTGAAATATATCTGTGCATGCAAGTTTTATCTCTTGGTATTTAGTTTCATATTTATATTTATTAATAGGTCATATAGGCGCCAAGGTGGGAGATGCAGAGTTCACAAAGTTATGTTCAGTAACTTACTGAAAGCCTGCCAGTGAAAAGGAGAATTTTGATTTTAGAGAAAACATACACAGAAAAAATAGATTTCTCAAAGACTGACAATGCTTGGCAGAGATTTTTATGATTAGCATTGGTACTGTGTTTCTGTAACATAGTTCTCTTAATAAGGAATTAAGTCTTTTATGTCATGTACAGCTTGAGGGATTCACCAAACATTGACATTATTTCAGTTCACACTGTCACTAAATATTGAGCAAAGCAGAAAAATTGGACACTTGGTTTTTATTAGACATAACTCCTTTCATATTTGTATGAAAGAATTGCAAAAATATGCCAGAACTAATAGGCGCAAGCCTATTTTTTAAAATAACTAATGCTTTATTAAAATAATACTGACACAGTGCCCCACCTTCAACTTTACAAAGTACTTTTTAAAATGACAAGTGGCAAGCATTGGTATCATGTTCTCAGCAGTTATACACTGGACGTTCTAGAAGTAGTCCATTCTCAACCACTGGACCTCTGTCAATTTTTTTCAGTGCCACAGTTGATATAGCTCTAAAAAATATGATGAAATTGTATTTTATACAGAATTTCTTTTAAGATTTTCTTTTTTTTGACTTTCAGCTGGTTTGAGTTTCTTTGAGAACACAGTGCCCTTGCCAGGGAGATGGTATATGCAATAACTACATTATTTTAAATCTAACTTAACAAGGCATCGGAGGCTGAGCTGTCATTATCTGGTTGATTACATTTCCTGCTGGTGGATCAGGAGTCAGTGAGGAAGCTCTTGGTGGGATAGAAAAAAATCTACCTGCCAGTTCTGCTCTAATTAATGTAGAATTTACATCAGAATACCCAGACTCTTGGTGATGTGTTCAGTAACTTGTACCAAGGCTTCTTTATCAATAGTTCTTACCTTCGGAAGAAACAGTTAATTTCTTCAGTAGTCTGTAAATTACTACAGAACTTACAAATCTGCTATACAATCAATGCAACTAATTGTAAATTAATAGATTTCTAAGTGTGAAGGAGCATATAGTAATGTAGATGAGCCCTTGAACGACCATGCCAGTTCTAGTGTCAGGGGTGGGAACTTCCCACTGTTTTATGTGACATCTTCAAGTGTAAACACATTTCTTTTCCTTTCCCCATCTGATTTAGCCTGCTACTGTAGCAAGTAACATTTCCATTAGCCTCCTACCGTTAAATCGTGGAGTAACTACAATCACAAAAACATCCACCATGCAAGCACACTAATAGAGCAGCAACTGTGGTCATAGCTTATCTCCATCTTACAGGCACTTTTTGTGAGTTCATCACAGTTGGTACAGAAACAAATCCCTTTAAATCAAATTTAACGAAGGAGAATAAAAATGGTTGGTTGCAATAAAGGCACTAAGAGTCTGTATATTTCTTTAGCAAGCTCACTAAAAAAAAAAGGTTGTTTTGTTTCCCTTATGTGCAGTTTTTAGCAGCAAGGCAGTGTCCTGTTTGTCGATGCCTAGACTGCTTAGGGTTGATGTGGCAGAAGAGTAATAGTCTGACTTCAGTATACTTCGGATTTTATTTAAAATAAAATGTATATGGATGCTGATGGGTTTAGATGGGTCACAGGCAGTAGAATAGAAACAATTTTAAGACAAGAACTTTCCTGCTTATTGCTTACACTAGCATGGTTCTGGTCTATAACAGACTGCATTTGCATATGTGCAACAGCCATCATTTTCTGTGATTTGTCTTTCATTTTAACTAGAATTAAATCTTCATGGCTAGAGTTTGCAAACAAAGATATGAGAAGGGATCTCCCCACGCTTGCTGCAAGTGCGCTGATGACTAAAAAGGCTGATGTGAGACAGGCAAGTCCGGTTGCAAAAGGCACAGCAGAAAGTCTCCTTAGGTGGTAGTGACGAGACACGGTTCTTTCTGCGTTGCCTTTTCTCCTCGAGACTGATTCTACGTGCATTCTCAAAGGAGGCAGCAGCATTATGGATGGTGCGTCTCCATCTCTCAATTGGAGGCCAGAGTGGACCACTGATGGCAGTCAACATGACCAGCACTGAGATGTTGTTACAGAGAGTCCTTGTATCTCCTCTTTGGAGCTCCTCTGTTGCGGCAGCCATGTGCACCATGGAGCACAATCTTAGGGAGGCGATGATCCTTCATCCCGGAGATGTGCCCTGCCCGGTGCAGCTGTGTCCTCAGCAGCATGGCCTCAGTACTGGTGACCCCTGCCTGTTCAAGGACAGTAACATTAGTCACACAGTCAGTCCAGTGGACATTTAGAATTGTACAGAGGAAGCGCTGATGGAAGTGCCCGAGAAGTCGCAGGTGATGGCGGTAGATGACCCATGATTCAGACCCATACAGAAGAGTAGACGGTATTGTAGACACTAATCTTTGTACTTTTCTTCAGGTGGTTATTGCACCAGACTCTTTCATGAAGTTTTCCAAAGACTCTGTATGCCTTTACTAACCTGTTGTCTGTCTGAAGAAATGATACTTCCTAGATAGTTAAACTGCTGGACTGACTTAAGATCTGACTTGCCTATGGTGATGTGGGGATGATGGAAGACATCCTGAGGCGCAGTTTGGTAAAGAACTTCTGTCTTTTTCAAGCTGACCTCCAGCCTAAAAAGTTCAGCAGCCTCTGAAAAGCAGGATGTTAAGCGCTGCAGAGCTGCTTCTGTGCGAGCAACGAGGGCAGCATCATCAGCAAAAAAGCAGCTCCCGGACAAGATGATGTAGGGTCTTGGTGTGGGCCTTCAGTCGCCTTAGGTTGAACAGGCTCCCATCAGTACGGTATCAGATGTAAATGCCGTTATCTTCACAGTGGTCTGCTGTGGCCCTTTGGAGCATCATGCTGAAGAAGGTTGTGAATAGAGTTGATGCAAGAACACAACCTTCTTTCACTAGATGTAAATGCCGTTATCTTCACAGTGGTCTGCTGTGGCCCTTTGGAGCATCATGCTGAAGAAGGTTGTGAATAGAGTTGATGCAAGAACACAACCTTCTTTCACTCCATTAGTTATTGGGAAGGGCTCAGAGAGTGCATCGCCATATCTGACTTGCCCACGCTGATCCTCATGTAACAGGATAGACATTTTGAGGAATTCGAGAGGACAACCTAATCATTCCAAGATCTGCCACAGGTCTTTCCTTTTTAACTAGAATTAAATTAAAGATAGCCTTAATTGCACAGCATACCAAGCTTTTGTTTTTCTATAATCCCAGTTTTTTAAAGCATGTAGATTTGAAGCTGAAGTGACTCTGAGGCAAGGTTAACTTTTACACACGAGTTTTTCTGATTTGGGATTTCAAGGTGTCCTTATCTTCCTGTAAGACTGAAGTCTGGAAACTTGGCAGAATGCCATTTGTGCCAATGGCTTATCTTGCAACACAGCTTCTCAGTTCTGGATACAGCTGTAACTGTTCATGTTAGTGAATTTGATGGTAGAAGCAATTTTAGTACCTATGTGATATGAGTTTGGTTTGTGGGATTTTTAAAAATAATAGAATCATGAACAGGAGGATGACACAAGGTCCCATAAAGGATAGCCTATATGTTAATATATGCAGTAATAGGACATTTACAATGTGTCATAGTCTGGAGGGAGGATGGAGTCTTAATAAGCTGTGTAATGAACTACTAGAACTGAAACGTGCAAAAAGTAGATGCCTTTACTTTTCTGCTCTTGTTAGTTTTCTCATTTTAATTAAAAGTCAAATATGAGATTTGTTTAACAGAATGTTAGGTCGTGTAACAGTGGTTTGACATGGAGGGGGGAGAGACAGCCCACTGGGCAGACCCTGCAAAACAGCAGCAGCAGAATTGTGACATTCCTAACTATATGAGATGTCACCTGGTCATTCTGATAGCCACCCATGTTAAATATTATGATAACTCTTTCCAGGATTGCTGCTTACAGTTTAGTAACTTTTAATGTTTATATAGGTCTATTAAAAGCCAACAGTTGTTCTGGGTTTCTGACTATTCTGTAGTGTAAAGTTTTGGTAGAAATAAGAGGTATCTTATTTCCTGATCTTTGCTTTATGTTCCCAATTGTTAGTTTGTCAAATGTATCATAAATATGATTTATTTTTTTTTGTCCAATTTGTGCATTTGTTTAGGGACTATTTTTAGTCCTTTCCTGCAGAGTGTCTCTTTGGGTGAAAGGACACAGAAAAGCTATGAGTAATGTGTAAACATTAAGCAAAATTCTAAAGGGAAATGTACTTCTCGCAGGGTCTTACTTTAGTTAGCAATGATACAAGTTTTAGAAAACCAAGGTTCTGGTGAGGGTGAGCTCTGTCATTCTAGACCAGGGAGTGTCACACAATTCATTTTTCTCTAGTTTTATGATGAAAGGGTCTCTGCAACTATGCTACATGACACTGCCTTCTGCTAATTAGATGGCACCTCAGTCTCCCAAATAATCAGAACATTCTTGCTATGTTAAAAAACCTTCAAAAGGATGCACTTTAAATATATTTTTGAAGGGTACAACTGCATACAAACTATTCAAAAGCTTCTGAGAATTAGAGGTTTATTATATAGTCAACTATAGTCTGTAGGAAATCCTTTGCTTCTCCATAACAGGCTTTCAATTTTCTGCATTTGAATATACATCATGATGTTCTAAATGATAGAAATACTTCCTATGATGGAAAATTTAGAAAAGCAGCACAGTTCAAAAGTGCTATCAGTTGTAAATGAGGGACTTTGTTCTTTTTTTTTTTTT
>VXBA01004174.1:935317-974648 GCA_013399895.1 Serilophus lunatus | reverse complement strand
TTTTTTTTTTTTTTTTGCTCCTAACCTCTCCTCTGAGTATCCTTGTGCATTAAGTATTTTATGGAGTTTTTTGTGGAGTGCCCTCAAACTACAGCTTTTTGATAATACATGCTCATATTTACAAAGGAGTTGAATGTCTGTATATACATTTACAGTGGAGACAATATGTTCTATATTTTAAAATCGCATATTCCAGTAAATTTCAGACACTACCTCATTTCACATTTTGCTGAAATAATTTTTATTATCACAATTTTTGCTTACAATGCTAATTTCCTGTATTGTGGAGGACTTCTGATCTAACACCACTCTTGTTACTAAGATCTATTAAAGCAAACTGAATTAATTGATAGCTTTATAATGAAACATGAATTTAGTTTTCACTTGCTCTTGAGCAAAGCCACTGAAATCTATCAGGTGTGTCATGACTGAGTGACCCTTTGTCTGTTGCCTCAGGCAGAAGAGTTAGTCCTGATGCAGCCCCATGAGGCATTGGGAGGATGAGTTTATCCCCTACGAAAAACCTCAGGTTTTTTGGGGTGGTTTTTTTTGTGGGGTTTTTGGTTTTTTGGTTTTTTCCCGTGGGAGGGAAGAATAAGAAGGTAGAGTCAAAACTATATGAAGACAAACTTCTTTTCCTTCTCTAGATGTCAGATCTGTAACATACAATTCCTGACATATTTTAATCTTTCTTTTCTCCTTTTTTTTTTTTTTTCATTTTAGGTAAGTGGAAGCTTTCTCTTCATGACTTGGGGACACATTGAATTGCTGTGGTAAGTGTTCTCCATCATATGAATATAGGGATCAGCTGTGTGTAAATTAACACCTTAAGATGGCTGCACAAGTTGCAGTGGATGGTTTCTAGAAGGCTGTGTATAAATACACAAGCTGCTCCTTCTATATGAGTTGCTGAGGGTTTTTTTCAACACAGAAGGTGGTCTTTCCTCTGTGGGTGTAGTCAGTTGCACAGCTGGCAGGTAGGTACCCTGACTAATTTTTGTTAATGTAGCTGTGGTTTAGCAATGAGCTTGTTATGTTGTATTTGGTCTTGTAATACAGCAGTTGGTTATCTGAAGTGATTTGTTTTTCTGTTTTGGTTACTTATCCTCAGAATTTTAAATGTTTTTTTTAAATATTTCTTTCCTCATCTCCTTTAGGATTATTTCAGCCTGCTCTGTAGCTGCACAGTTCTGATTGTTAGTGGCTTGGGCTTATTGCTCTGTGTGTTTTTTTTAATTGCAGATTACTTTATAAATTGCGTGTGTGCATGGGAAAAAAAAAAAAAAAAGACTTATCCATGACTCCTTTCAGAGTAAAAATGAATGCTTGAATCTGCCTTTTTGCCCTAGCTATTCCTGACTTACCATAGCTGGGTGAAAGGGAAAGATGAACTATTTTTTTTGGAACTTGATTTTTAGATGGAAAGGGCGGAATTTTCTGTTGAGGGCATTTGAATTCTACGTGTGTATGATGAATGAGGCATTGGACTACAGGAATCACAAACTTCCTTTTGTGTTTCTGGTATTGTCCTGGGAATGGCAATATGTGTGTAATCTTCCTGTTGAAGGGACTGTAAGCATGTGTTCTAGTGTTACCAATTTAGTTGTGGCTTTGAAATGAAGTTTATGACCCTGCTTGGTTTTTGGTTTCTTTTGGAGAGGTTTAGGAGTTTTGTCACTGTAAATCTTTATTCTATATATTTTTCATTTTAATATTGGATTAAAGAAGTCATTATTTACAGCACATCCATCACGCTTAGCCTATGCCAACAGCAGTATTTATATTGATGGTATTGTTGGATGCAATAAAAAAGGTTGTGATAGCATGGAATATTTCTTGGTTAAAGTGGCTTTTTTCAGTAGTTCACCTTTTCAAACAAATTAAGTCAGTTTATTTGTGTTGTGGTTGTCTTTTGTTGCTTTATCAAAAAAGCCCAACAACCCTATTAGTTTTTAAATAATCAGTTATTAAATAGAAAGTGATGGAGCTATAATATGTCCTGATTCAGGATGATCATGTGAAGGCTCAGCACTCCATTTACATGGGCATAGCTATTTTACGTGGAAGAAAGTTCATTGCATAGCTAAATGTGAATTTTACAGGTACAAACTTAACTCGAGGCATTTGTGAATTAGCTGGAGGATACTGAGGTGTGCTATTTTGGTTCTGGGGTTGGGTTTTTGTTTTTTTTCTGCTTGCTTAGGGGAAGCAGTCATTCAATACCATACATAGATCAAAATTGGATATATGTTTTTTTAAGGCTATAGGTTATCATAGCTGCAGAACTAGTACTGGCATGGAGAAACAAGTGTAGCAGACAAAATCACAACATGTGTGATTGTGCACATACCTAAATATATTAACTTCTTATTTAAAGATGTTTTCTAATGAATCTAAACTCTTCCATTGTTGAGAGAAACTTAAACCCTAGAAACCTTTCAAGGGCATATAAGTCGTATGTATGTTGCATTTAAATAATTTTTATAGGATTCAGTCACCTGATAAAGAATGTTAACTACTTGTTTCAAAGATTTTGAATTTATAATAGAAACATACTTCCTTTTTTCAAGTGTCCTTTTCTTTCACTTCCTTTTTATTTTTTATTGAATGCTTGCTAAAATATTTGATGGGAGGTTTTGGAGATCTTGAAAAAAAATTATATTTGTTGTCCAAAAAGACAAGTAGAGAAATACTAAGTAATTAAAAATAAAAATTAAAAAAACAAACAAACAACAAAAACCCAAAAACCAACAAAACCCCACATCCAATCACCCCTTACCAACACAAATAATATTTTATTTCCTGGTGATCTAGATTAGAAAAATATCAACCCTAAGAAGTAACAAATGTCCAAAGGGAAGAACATTTCACATCAAAGTTGAATAAAAACCGCATGGGAATTGTCATTGTTGCATTAGTTGAGAAGACGAAGAAAGGCATATGCATGTGCAACATTATATCTGTTTAAGAGTTGCCAGCGGTGTGTATATAAAGGAAACTGTGTGCTGGAGAATGCAACTGTGTCAGTGTCAACCCTAGTTACATATTCTTTTTCAGCTTTTCAATTATATCTCCTTATTTGGTAGGATGCTTAAAAGTGAATTCCTGGCAGACAAATAATTTTTTCTTGAAACGTACTAAAGACTGCAGATTTTACTTTAAATGCCACATTGAAGTCTGTGCTCCATGCTGTTTCCAACACTGTTACAGTTTTCTTTTGTACTGAAGCAGGACAAGAAAGATCAGAAAATAGAAAAATGTGAAGGTGAAGGTCAGTTTTTCTGCTTGTGTAGGCTTTTTATACTCGTGCTTTGAACCCTTTTAAGAATGACAGAGGCACACAAATCCAGATATTGTTTGAAGCTACTCAAAGGAGGTTGGTCAGAGCAAATGACACAGTGTCAAAGCAAACTTGTGTTTGTTGGACTGTATATGGTCACGAAAAACCACTTCCAACAGCTTGACAGCTGCATCCCATTTCAGGTGCTTGTGATGTACTGATACGTCGGTCCTTTTTTTTTTTTGCAATTGATTTGAGGGCGCTGGTCATTTACACCTGAATCCATTCGCTGATAATAGCTGCAGTTAACAATTTGTCACAGGTTTGTTTTTTTGGTTTTCAATACTGCTTACCCACAGTGATCCTCATTTATGTATACATGCATTATCATACATGAAGCTTTTGTTTTTAAGCAGTGATATTCTTAATTTGCATTATACTTAAACAATCTTGATCATGTTGAAGTGTTAAGAAATTAATTTGTGATTAATGCCAATACCGACATATTTCCATTATTTTTTCAGCTCAGGTTGATTTCAAATTTCTTGTAAAAACCTTAGTAATACAAAATAGTGTTGTAGAAACTGGGGAAAGTCAGTCCTTTATACACAGTAAACATTTTAATCATTCTGGCTTTGCAGGCTTCCTTGGTAATCATTATTTTATGCTGTAAATGTTTCTAGTGCTGCTTTTCCTTATTCAATCACTTGTTACTTTCTAATTGTTCAAGTTTAGTTTCTCTTTTCAGAAGTTAAGTAACTTTTAAAAAAACCTTTAGCTTACTTCTTTTATTATTTGTTTCCTTAAATTAATAGCTAAGTCGAAAGCTATAGCCAATACATTAAAACTTGAAGGAAACTGCTGTGCCTTTTGCAGATGCTAAAAGGAGGGACCAAATAAAAAGTTACACTATCAAAAATTTGTCAAGACTAAAAATGTCATGTTTCAAAATAGCCGTTAAGCATAAGAATTCAAGTAATAGGTGAAGGATTTGGTATTCATAGCAATTATTTTAGACCTGTCAAGTTTGCTATGTGTGTATGGGAGGGGAAAGCATTTCCAAACACCTCAGCAGTTTACTTCAGCTGAACATGACTTTGAGGCATGCCTGGAGTGCATGTACTCCTTTGTGAATGAAAGCAAACATAAAGATTCTCTATCTGCCTGCCAGAATAACTTTCCTTTCAGAAATAAACCTGAATCAGTAGTCTTTTAGAAGAGGGGACTGTTTGAAAGGTTTTTGTTGGGTTTTTTTTGTTTTGTTTTGTTTTAATATGGTGATCTCTTGTTTTTGTTTTTCAGTTATTACATTTCTCAAACTACTTTTTGAAAGTGTTTTTGCTAGATTGTTTATATTTTTATTAAGAAAATTGATTTCTTTAAACAAAGGCTTTAAAAAGCACTTTCTAGAATCAAAAGTTTTTAAAAATCAATGTATTTCAATATATTTCATAAACAACAATAAAGCAAATAAGATGTCAATTTTCTGACAGTACAAGGTGGAAAAACACCCAACCAAACCACAGCATCTTGTCTTTTGGAACAGATGTGAAATTTGCAATAACAGGTTTCTTCTCATAAATTCACTTCTGCTACATTAATCTGTTAAGTAACATCTAACTTTGCTTTTCATTGTTATACCATAGAAATTTTTCTAAGCAGCCTGGTTAAGGTTATTCTTTAAGGAAAATTCAGCTGTATTGAGAAACACCCAGAGCCTTTTACTGAACTAAACCGCTAAAATAATAATCTAAAAGTCTTTAAACATTTTTTGATTTTTCTGTGTGCATGCATATGTAAACATGTATACAACTAAGCAGGTTTGTAATAACAATCTAGAGAGATTACTTGTTTCAATTTGCTGTTTTGAGAGTCATAACTGATTACTTTTGATTACTTACATAACAATGCAATACAAAACGTCTATCTCTTGTAGTCCATGACTTCACCTTTACCTTACCTCATTTTTAGTAGGATTAGTTTGGGTTGCCTTTGATTAAGCAAAAAGTGCATTAGTTGCATTAATTCAGAAGTCCAGTCTGGAGGGATCATTGTCATAAGCTTATCATTGTACCTTTTAGTCTATTAAATTTCATGCAAAAGGCTTAATAATAATCTTGTAGCTGCAGCTTTATTTCCCCCACTTACCTTTTTATCTTTGTTTCCTTAATTTCAAAAGTGAGGAGCAAACTTGTGTGGAAATAATCCGAGTAATCTCAAAAGATGCATGTGGTCCTCCATAGCCGGGTTTGGTTTTTTTATGCTAGAGTGAGTAGAACTGCTATGGCAACAATAATAGTGAGCTGGTGTATGACAGTGTTTCTGATTGCTTCTTTTACTTGGCTTGTGCAGTGTCCTTGTACAAATTCAGTGTGAGGAGAGTTATAGGTGACGCATTTTCTTGTTAAATTGGAGCTCTCATGTTTGACTGAGATCCTGTAGAATGCACTTTGGTATATGGGCACCTGCCCTTATTTATGACAGTCAAAACAGGACATTGAAACTCAGCATCTGCTGGTTTACATGTTAATGGAGCAGTTGAGTAGCCTTAAACATTTTATGAAGCCTTATCTTCTCGTGGGTTTTTTCCTATCACCTAGTGAGGGCAAACTGAAAGTCAAATTATCTGGTGGTGTGTATCAAGATTGGATGTTAAAAAACCATGGAATTATTTATGGAGCAGAATAACTCCAGAGCACTTAATTGCTGTGAACATGCAAAAATTAAAAATCATATTGGGAATTGCCATATAAGTAGTGTTCTATGCATTTTTAACCTGATTTTTTTTCAAGTGGAATTTATGAACTGTGAATGATAAATTTTAAATTATTTCAAAAATATTGAAATGAAACATTTTAATTTGCAATTACTATTTGAATTAGTGTTTTCCTAATTATATGAAATATCTTTTCATTGGGGTTTGCCTCACAGGAAAGAATAAAATGCTATTTTATATTGATAGTTCTGGGGGTTTTTGTCATCTGTGAGGATTTCTCTCTATATTCCATATGCAGAACTTAATTTTTCTTTTATGGAAAAAAGATGGGAAGAGAAGCTTATAAATGCCTGTAACAACATTAGAATCGAGTAAAAGCAGAGGTGCTGACAAAAATTGTTTTAACATTTATTTACAATTGTAATTAAGAACTGAAAAGATCACCTTAAAATCATGGGGGAGAGTCTTACACATGGCAAAATCTGCTCTTTCATTACTACACACTTTCAGTGCTCATTTACATTATTATTTCCCGAAGTCCCTGCAACTGTTAAATTATGCAAATCAAGTTACCATAATATTCACTGCCAAAATGTTTTATTTAATAGCAGTCATTAATTTATTTCTCTAATCGAATCCACTAGGAAATCATTTTAAATGTATCATTTTGCTTTAAATAGGTCCCAGTTCAGCAGATGGAAAACCTGTTGGGCCTTACAATCGTGAGGTTTTTTCAACACATGACAATTTCAATGCTTGACAATTCAGCAATGATGCTTCCCTTTTTCCTTCCCATTTACCCAGCAATCTTGCGTAATGGGAAAATCAAACAACATATTTAAATGTGACATAGGCGGTTATTTAATAATGCAATGAAAAACTACTATTGTTAATGCTTTGACTCAAAGGGAAGCATTATAAGAGAGAAGAGTTGAAGTCGACCTGAGAGAACTAGGGTAGCACCTCTGAGACCTGGTGAAGGCAATGCTAATGAGATAGTAAAAGAAAAAAGGGAGAAATTCTTGTATATCTCCAGGTCTGTTATGCATGTGATATTTAGAATAGAATACAAGAATATCTTGAGTGTAAATGATGTGGTGAGTTCAAGATGTTTCTGGATCTCCCCAAGAATGTTTTACTTTTCAAAGCCTTAGCAAAGGGAATGCAGAAGGATTTTTTGATGATTCACTCTTCTGCCATGTGTATTTCTGCTGATTCATCCTTCATATGCCCTATATAGAGGGAGGAAGTTCTAAGGGCATGACTTAGTTTACTGTGATCATGAGATAAAACGTGATTTTGGATTCAGAGTTGCCCTAAGTTTTGGGAGGGCTAAGCCTTGTTTAAAAGGTTCTGTGATCTGAACATACAGTTTGAGTAGCATACACAAAATTTCTTTTTAACAGAGGAAGCTATTGCATTTGAAATAGCCTGAATTTTAGGCACAAACTATAAGGCTTTAAACACACTTTAAAAGCAAAGTCTGGATGTGGATAAATTTTCACTTAATGATAAATCTTTATACCCTTGCCTTCATCCCAATACTCTTACACAGCTGAGGCAGGAAATTAAATTCTGTACAGGGCTAGAGATTGCGATCATCTCTTCTCCTGTATCTGACGGATTTTTACCTTGTTCCATTGCAGGGAAGTTCTGGGAACTTGTTGGAAAATGCAAGTGAAATATTTTTACAGGGACAAATAAGGTTAACTTTGCACTATTTAAAAGCTGCAGGAAGCAGAATATCCTGTTGTCTTTGAGAACATGCAAATGAGATTCTTGTCTAACTGAAAAATAGGATATTTCTGGGTTAATTGCTGCAAAAGACCAATTATCCAAATACCTTCAATAAAAGAAACACCACCATCCCTATGCTATCTTTCTTCAAAGAAATTATTATCATCTTTATTCTGTAGCACATTTGCCAGAAGCCTACATGACTCTTATTATGCAGCTTTGTGAATAACTGGTGAGATTGTTACCCAGCTGTTTTATTTTCCATTTGCAATTAGATGGAGCTACAGGTCTAATATCAGTGCATTCCCTCAAACCTGTGAGTGTTCATCTTAGTGACCAATTATAGATCCTTAAGCACATGAAGTGCTGTGAAATAGTAGGTAGATGATATTTTCCCAATTTAATCCAGCTCTAAACACGTGAAATCCTTCTATGTCCCTTCTTCCTTCTCTGCTTCACCTCTAGAAGTGTTGCTATAGGATGCAAAGAAATAAAAAGCATGGAGAACCTGGTCACTGTTGGTATGGTATGGAGGCTAAAACGGCTGCCTGGTCTCATTATGCTTCCAATCTCCCCTTCCCCAGCAGGTAGGCTTCAGGAAGATCTGGCAATGAGGAGGAATATTCCTGGTTTTAATCTTAAAAGTAATCTATTAGTGTTTATAGGTTTCTGTATATAGTTATATTTTTCTTGCAATCTCAACATAAATAGCATGATGGAGTCTGTTTCTCTTTGCCTAGTTAATAGTGTTTTCCTCAGGTAACATTGTCTCTTTGTACATAAAATATCAGGACCTAAAACACATTAGAAAAATATGTAGGTATTTTGTAGAATTCTGCTTATATTTTGTTGGTTTGAAAACCAGCAAGTTTTTCATGCTTAGGTTTTTTGATAATCACTTCCTAAATCAGAAACAAAATCTATAAAACAATGCTACATAGAGAAAATATATTAACATTAGCCAAAATAGTTTTGTCTAACCTCCCCAGATATATATGTTGTATTGTGACAGAATGAAGTATTCCATTTATTTTAACTAAGGTAAAACAATAAGTAAAAGCTGTAAGCAAAATTGGTAACTGTCTCCTCTTTTTCCTTACATCTAGATTTTGTTCTCAAAAGATATCCTATCTGATTGTATTTCCCTGCATTCCCAAGTTATAAAACTCTTCTGAAGCTCAATGACAAGGAAAAAATCTCAACAGTTTTATTCTTTAGAGACATGACCTTTCCTCTGTCAACTTGTTTACTTAGAAACAGTTCTGCACCTGTGATTCAACTTGAAGTTTACTGAAAAGCAAGAATCCAAACTTTTCAGTTTGCCTCTCTGCTTCTACAGTCTGTAATTTCTGTTGCAGGTTAACAGTTTGGAAGAATAAAGGGAATTTTTGGGGGGACGGGGGAACTTAGGGTCTCAGGCTTGGAATATTATAGGTATTTTTTGCTAGCTTGAATGTTGTTTGCCTTGGTGCTGTGCTAGACATTAATTGGAATCAAATGGAGGTAAATAGCTGCTAACAGGTCAACTCCTGGCTCTTCTATAGAGAAGAGATAAAATGCAGTAGGTAAAGTGGTTTTTTTCCATTTTCCGGGTTGAATTTATTGAGGGTGATCTAGAAATACTTTCAGAAACTCAACAGTGTGAGAGAAGCCAGTTGTGAAGGAAGTGTGACTGGGCAAGAGGAATGAGGGGAAGCCTCAGCCAAAGCTCACTTCCAGGAAAAGTAGTTTTCATCCAAGTCCCCTTTCCTCCTCACCATGTTTTCATCTGTCCTCAGTGACAAAACTTGTCTTAGCTAAACTGCATCTACCTAATCTGCCTACCTCTAGCACTTCGTGTGGGCATACATGATTTTTTTTATTGGTTTTGCTGGGTATGGATATTCATGTGTAAGTATTGGGGTTTTGTAATCGTAACAACAGGGTAAAGACCAAACTCATACATACAAGTCGTATGTTTTTAAAATCTAAAGACACTTCCTTAGCTGAAGGCTGTCCAAAGCTCATAAAGTGCATCTGCTTTTATTGTGATATTTATTATTGCTGCATATCACAGTATGTCCTATAACAATCTGAACTTTTCTTCCCTTCATTCTCCTTTGAGGATTTGGTTTTACTTATAAGAATTTTACTTTTTAAATAATGTGACACTGACTTACAAGGCCTTTAAACAGAGAAATGTTTGCATAAATTAACTACCACTTCGGTCATCTTTTGTAGCTGTTGCTAGGCTTCTCCTTCCCTAGATTTTCCTCTAGAAGTGTACCAAGGACAATGTTACCTTGTTTAGAATGCTTAGAATCCTTTAATCATACCAGTTTCAAGTTCCATTTGAAGCCATTAGTATGTTTGAGTAGTCTTTGGAACAATTCACGTGAGTTTTTGCTGTGGTTCAGTACGTTTACATTTCATCAAGTATATAATTATTTTTTAATTATTCAATGAAATCTATGTAAATGTTCTCTATACTTTCTACTGATAGAACTAAAATTGAAAATGTATAAGTTTTTTGTAGAGTAAGTGGAACTCTTGTGTAATTTGGCAAGACAATCGTTGTGAAAAGAATGCTGACTAAGAAGAGCTAAGATATCTGACCTTATTCTGAGTAAGTTAGTGATAGTGCTAGTACAGGCTACACGTTCTTTTGGGCAGAAATTTCATCTCTTAGATGCGTTTGTCTTGGTCATATGACTTAGGATAAGTCTTGCTTGAAACTGTCTGCCCCTTCTGATTGCAGTGAAGGTTTAGTCCTGAAAAAGCTTCTTATTTATGCATTTGCTGGATGAAGCTGATGCCTGGCCACTGAACTATTTTTTGTATGCCCTGGCAGGATGCTCAAAAAGATATATGGAAACATAAATTTGTAGAATTTTAATGTCAGGCTTTTTACTGGCAAATCATACTTTTTTTATTTTCAATTTGTAATCATTACTAGGTCTGCGGTTTTTTAACAGTGAAACAGGGTAGAGTTGGGGAAGTTTTTAAATGTGTCTTCGAGTGTTAAGGAGCAGTGCATTTTTAAAGTAATCTGAGGACCTTTAAGAACATGGGTTTTTAAGCAAAACATATATCATCTTTATTTAGCAAATTTGGTTTGAGAAGTGATTCATGTCCTTATTCTAGTCTTAGCAGTTTGGATAAGGCTTCTGACCATAGAAGATAGTCGAGCCCTTTAAACACTAAATAGATTAGTGATGTTGTTAGATAGTAACCCAGTAAAGTGAAGAGGCTAAAAAGCATATGATGCTAATGATTTAGATATTACTTCATTTTGTTTCATCGGAGTTCTAGAAACTCCTTGGCAGCTTTATGAAGTTTACTGATGAAAATGCTCTAAGCAACGGAAATGCAGCAACAGCTAGAATGAACGTGTGTCCATTTACATTTTGAATTGTGTAGGAGTTGTGTAAAATCCTTTCAGCCCATCTTGTACCTGGTGAGTCAAGGAAGGAGGATGCCTGTTTGTTGAGATTCCTCCTTTTAAGTGTCATAACCCCCTCAGCCTTTTATTATCCTTTTGTACTAAATTATTTTAAAAAGAAAACCCAACGAAAATAGCACAGCATTTTGGCAATTAATTATATATTAATTAATAATATACTCAAAACCATAGTTTCTTTTCTGAATCAAGGATGTCGGCCTTTAGTTGACTACATCATTGCTGCTAACAGACAACATCAGAAAACTGAAAAATATTAATATCTTTTAAATGTATATGCTTAGCAGATGCATATTGCTGAAAATGCAGTTATATACATACTTCATTCAGAAATCTAGGAAAATGATCTTTGGTATGCTGTAGTCCTGAAAATTGAAGTAATAGCTTACTTAATCTTCTCTGACAGATATTTGTTTACATTTCTCACATGGAAATATATTGCACTTCTAGAAAGCCACTGGAATCTGTTGTAAAAATAAAAAAATCTTGTTTAAAAACAAGTCTTCTATCATCAACATGGACGATATTTCATTAAGTGTGATGAATGTATATTTGTGTAAGAAATGGGACATCTTAATTCTACTGCACATACCTTTTGAAAATTACTGTTGTATTGTCTTCTAAGAAGCAAGTTTGTTGCAGATAATTATTTTATTTTTGCTGAAGCATGCTTTAGAATGTCACAGATACTTGATGTCATAGTAATTCCCAAGAGGATCTGAGAATGTTACACAGTGCAGACTTTTCCCTGGAAGCAGATCCTAAAAACCACATGGATGATTTTTTTAGGTTGGGGTAGTGTCTACAGCATCACAATCCCAATTTTCCTATGCTTTGACATGCTGATGTGCTTCAGCACTTTGGACTCTGCTGATGAAATGGAATGCCTTTTTGGAATTTGTCATGGTAGGTTTTTGAAAGCCTGGGGCTTTTAGGCCTATTTTTTGAGAGTTTTTAGTAACTCTCTCACTCTAGCAAAACGTGAAGTTGGCCTGGAAAATTCCTGTCTGCGGAACAGCAAAGCAAAAAGTAAACAATATCCTAGTTCTCAAAATTCATCTGTAGCTTCTCACTAGCTTAAATTTCCCGCAAAACAACAGTAATTTTCCTTTACGAACAGGTGCTGTTTTTACAGAGATGTTTCTCATGCTCTTCTGATCAACAGCTCTAGCCAGTATCAAAATAATAGTGAAAGTTCTCAAAATACAGACAGATGAGCTAATGCTTCAGCTCATCTGATAAAATGGCTAAAAATAATTGTGTGGACCAATAAAGGTGTAACATGCTAGTTTCTAGAAAGTATAAAAAGCTGTAAGTTTTCCCATTAAAAAATGGTTTCCTGGTTGAAACTCCGTCTCGCTCAATTTCTAAGTACGATGGCTTGACTTCAACAGGAATTACTTTGCCTCTTATGTGGCCTTAGTGGCAGTTACTGTATGGAATGTTGCTAATATTTATGCCTCATGGAGCCCCTGTTTTAACTGTGCAACATGAGCTTACCAATCAACTATTCATCATCTCCTCTAAAGCAAAGGAGTAGGTCACTTAGTAGCAGGCCTGATTGTTCTCACCCTTCTTCCCTTTGCAGCAAGGAAATTTAGGAGTATGGATCTTAAAACAGCAGAGTTTGTGATACCAAACAGAAATGAAATGCAAATATCAGATTGTGTTCTACTTTAAAGTCTGGCTGAATTCTGTTTTATTAGTTATCTCTCAATTAGCTTGTTCAAAAATAAATAAATAAAAAATTAGTGAAATTATTCTTAGAGATTTGTTTTGTAGTTCTTGGCTGGGCTCTTAAAATACAATGGATTTGTGTGTGTTCATTTATGAAATAGGATTGGTATGTTGAATTAAGCTTAATGTGCTACTTTGCTTGTTGAAACTATAGTGCACTTAATGTCCCTGAAGTGCAAGCCTTCACTTTTGAAGCCCTCTCTCTGATTAACGTACTTGCCTTCATATTTCAAATAACCACATTTTGTAAATTCCATAACTTTCCTTTATTAAAAATATGTAAGATCTAGATCAGAATAATCTGTTTTGGAACTGATAGCGTGACAAATTTTAAGATGATACAAAAATGTAGAAGAGTTTTGTAAATGTCTAAAAATTATTCATTCTTTGAGAGCAGAAACATGCTTTCAGTGCACTCAGGTGTATTGTTTGATCATGGGAGAAAGGAATATTTGTGTAAGATCAAATGAGCTCATGTACAGGGTAGATTTTATAATTTACCTGAAGTCTGAGCCTTTTCTTCGAAAACTCATCTTCCTCAACTGTGGAGGCTGGTCGTTTTCAGTTTAACAGAATTTTGTTCTATACAGCATTCAGTGAAGTGACTGTGTGCAGTCAGTTATCATGTCATCAATGAGAGAATAATAGTCTGTGATACCAGAACAGGAATACTTTGAAGGATGGTCAAATCTATACTTTTAAAAACATACATTGATGTAGTGCTTGAACCCGGGCTTGGATGCCAGGGACTCACTACCGTCACTCTCTCACTCCCTCTCGCCCAGCAATAGAGGAGAGAGAATATAACAAGAAGTTTTGTGAGTTAAGGACCATGAAAGATTCTTTGCTAATCACTGTCACAGGCAAAACAAGACTCCATGTGGGAATAATAATCAAATTTATTACTAACAAGATCAGAGCTTAAGAGTGAGAGACAATAAGAGATACCTTTACCCCCCCCACCCCTTCCTTCTTACATCTCCTGTGGTCAAGGAAAAAAGACAAGGTGGGGGGAGGGGGGTATTCCTATGCTCAGCTGCTGTTTTCAGCCACTGCCTGGGGAAAGAGTCCTTCCAACCGCATTCCATGGGGTCTCATCTCAGAGGATACAGTTCCTCTCACAAACTGCTTTGGTGAGAGTCCATACCATGGGCGGCAGCCCTTCACAGACTGCTACCACATGGGTCACATTCCACAGGGTGCAATCCCTCAGGCACAGGCAGCTCCAGTGTGGGCCCCAAGAGCCACGCGTCCTAACAGAAGAATCCTACTCCAACATGGGCTCCTCTTCCCCATGGGCTACAGTCTCCTGCCAGTACCCAGCTCTACGTTGGGTCTCCTACGGGCTACAGCCTTCCCCAGCATCCACCTGCTCCGGCGTGGCTCCTCCATGGGCTACAGGTGGATCTCTGCACTCCTGTGGTCCTCCATGGGCTGCAGGGGGTCACTGCTTCACCATGGTCTTCCCCATGGGCTGCAGCTGGATCTCAGCTCCGGCGCCAGGAGCATCTCCTGCCCCTCCTTCTCCACTGACCTTGGTGTCTGTGTTGTTGTTCACAAGCTCTCACCCTGCTCCTCTCCGGCAGCCATCTTCGTCTCCTTCCAACTTTTTTTCCCTTTCCTTCTTAAATATGTTATCACAGAGGCATTCCTTCAACTACTGATTGGCCTGGCCTTGGTCAGCAGCGGGCCCAGCCTGGAGCTGGCTGGCACTGGCTCTGCTGGACATGGGGAAACTTCCAGCAGCTTCTTGAAGAAGCCTCCCTCTCAGCCCCCTTGCTGCTACCAAACCCTGGCCACAGAGAAACCAATACAATTGAAAATCACTTAGTAATGGGCAAGTTTATCAAATACTGAAGAATCTAATCTTAAGGGTTATTTCATATTTTGCTTCAATATAATTTGGAATGTTAACCTTGAACAGTGTTAGTCAACCTCCCCTGTTGCTAGATAACTGGCTAGTCTGCATGCAGCAGATCAGTGGCACACACTCAAGAAAAAGTTCTAAGTATATATCCATAGATATAAGTGTTTGGACACTTAACAGGTACCAGGTGAATTTCAACAAAGAAAAAAGCCCCCAGCCAAACAAAAAAAGGACAAACCCTCGTGTAGTTTGTCAGTTGTTGTATGTACCAAATAGAAACTCCCTCAGTTAAGTCAGTGAATATCATGATAAACTTGCAATATTGCAGTGTATTTTCTCCCGGGAGAGGGGAAGTGTGAGTTAAAAGAATATAATAGTGAAGTCAAGGATGAATTTCTGCTCCAGATACATTTTAAAAGCAGACTCTGGATTTTGTGACATTCAGCTCAAGTAAGGAGGGAGGATTCCTTTCAGAAAGGTAGAGGAAATACTCCCTCACATCCTGCAAAAGCATCAGCAGAGCTGCCCTTCAGTGACCCTGCTGGTTGTCCTGGACTTGGCATATGCTTTCCTCAAAACATGGGGGTTGTGACAGATCCTCAGGTGCTGCTCTTCTCTGGCCTATCTTAAGCCCTGCAAACACTTGTACATCCATCAGAGCCGTGTGACAAGTACTTGATATGAATGTAGTTTGTGGCTTCTTCATTCTGCCTAGCTTTCCTCTGAACTCTGAGCTGTTATGGTGGCTGGAAAATAGGGATGTAGAGTTTGCTGCTACATGCTTATTTCACCTCTACTGTGTTCTTCAGCTATCAGTCAGGGCAGACTATTTATAAAATGAGTTGCCTCCTCAGCCACATCACTACCATGTTTATACTCTTCTGTTTGAAATCTGACTTCTTATTTCAGTACAATTAGTATTGCTATCTTCACACATGGCAATCTGTTTCCTTATCAATGGAAATAAAAAGGCAGAAAACAACTCTTTTTTTTCAAGTGGTTTAGCTCTGGGCCAAGTGCAACACTACAACTTACAGCAGGCTGAACCCTTAACATCTGCATTTCAAACAATTTTTATTTTCTCTCTGCTTTGTGTTGCACTGATATGCTTCTTCAAAATTGCTGTTATTGTGCGTTTGAAATACATGATCAGATTCCCCCAAAACCATGCCTGTCTCTCCTGCAAACAGTCTGTGTACTTCCTAGAGAGCAGGAACTATTCATGCTTCTGCTCAAGCTTTTTTGATTGTGGAAGAGAATGATGAAGGTCTAGTGAAAAGTGTGACAGAACTGGATTTGGAAGTCTAGGGAGGTAACATACTCTAGCACCCATTTTCTAATAACTATTTCATAAGTTGTGTGCTATAGGAAACTTGGTTCCTTTCTATATGTCCTACGTTGGTTTCAGTTGTTGTGTGGCTGCTTTTTTCTTTTTTAACTTATTGGGCATGTCTTAAACTGTATGTAAAATATGATATGGATATTGTATCAATGGCATTTCTAAACACGGCATTTCTGTCTTTCCCTGCTTTGATGTCAGTTTCGACAACTACCCTTTACTTATGTGCCTACCAGCTCATATTCCATATTCTGCCTTTAAAGATAAATTCTTTTTCCTTTAACTTTATCTTTCCTTGATTCTTGTTTTACTCTCAAAAGATTTTGCATTTTCATACTGGTTTTCTGTTACTCTGTTTTTTTGTGCTAGTAGAAATGAGTCCATCCTGATTCAGTACTTAAGTGGGTTTTGGGTTTTTTTTGTTCCTGTAGTTTTCCAGCTTCCCTGTGGTTCAGAAGGTTTGCGTCAGCATGCTGCACTTTAGAGACTACGCTTTAGTCTAGCATTACACTGTCTAATAATTTGTAATCAGAATTGCTTCAGATGATTTAACAAGCAACATTGAATTCAATTGCTAAGTATATATTGTATGGAAGTAGAGCCCGATTTAGAGCCTACTCTTAGGTCTTGAGGCATAAAACCGATGGTGCTAAGATGGTAATGGGGAGACAACTGTATGTTATCTGAGGCTGGCATGACAGAAGCCTAAATTACTTTACAACTATACCATAGTCTTCATGTGTAAAAAAAAAAAACCAAAACTGCCGCATGTAAATAGAGCACAGAGAGACATAAAATCAGCTCTATCAAAAGTGAAGTCACAGATGCATCTGAAGAGGATGGACGGCATATTTGTGCAGTCCTGTTCCTGATGGTTTTCTTGTTCTAAAACAACAAGCCTGCTGGTTTTTACTTGGAAGGCCTAAGATGGGGGGGGGGAAGTGATTCCTCTTGGAAGAGGAAAATTGCTGTTGTAGATGTGAAGAATAAGAAAGCTGACGGGGAGAAGCATGATTAGGCATTGTGGTGCAGAATGATAAGGATAAATATTCTTGCAGCAAGAGGTTACATATGATTTTTACTTTTGCAGGTAGCTGTAATAACCCTTGTTCGTTGTATTTCTCCCCCATCATCTATGTATTGAACTTGCAGTGCTCAAATTTGAGCACTGACTTTAGTGGTGCTACCATCGATCTGCAACAATCTTGGGAATCTGCGTTTTAACATGTAACACAAGCTAATATATTGTTCTATTGATTTGTTAATTAAGCTCTTGATTAGGTAGTGATATGCTATGACAATATTGTGTGATGTGACATCTTCCCCAAACCATACATGAGAAGCTCTGGGTTTCAAACAAAGAGTGGGACAGCTATTGCAGGTAGAAAGTTCATTTCCACTAAAACAGTAATAATAGTAAAATATTGTGTTCACCTACACTAAATAATAATTCTAATTTCCACTCAAAAAATAGTAAACAAAATGCAGTTTTTAAAATCAAATATTTTGTTTTACTATGAAATGATACAGCTTCAGATTGATTCTTTTGCTACGGTTAATGCTTTCATTTTAGAATTAGATTCTAAAGATTAGAAGATTAGCTTGTTTTAGTATTTTTTGTGTGCATATATTCATTTATTGGTGTTTTCTTTCCCTTGCATTAATTTTGTCTGCTATTTAATAGTTCTAATTTATTTTTTTAAAAATCTTTAGAAAGTGGAGGTTAGCAGTGCTTTATATAGAAATGTGGAAGTAACATCCTCTTGGTAAACAGCAGAGAAGGGGGAAGGCTTACCTGGGAACACTTCACTTGTCTAACAATACAGTGCCTTTTCAATTGGAGGAAATTTATTATTATAAAATTATAAATATAAATTATATATTATTATATATTATAAAATATATATCATTATTATAAAATTATAAATATTATAAAATTAATATTATGATAAATCAAAAGGCATTCAGCCTTTTTGATGATAAATTGTCTTGCTGGAATCGTGTGACACTTCTCCCAAAGAGAAAGGATAAACTGTTTAAACTGCAAGGTATAACAGGCAAAGGGAACACAATTTTCCAGTTGTGAGGTTGCCAAGATAATTGCATTTTTTTTTTTTTTTTAATTCGAGTTATCTGAAGATGAAGGATCCGGAGAAGGGAAACCAACCTGGTGAAGTGTCTGGAGCATGTGCCCTATGAAGAGTAGCTGAGGGAGTGGGGCTTCTTTAGCCTGGAGAAGGAGAGGCTCAGGGGAGGCCTCATCACTCTCTACGACTACCTGAAAGGAGGCTGCAGCCGGATGGGGCTCAGCATTTTCTGTCAGGTGGTTGGTGACAGGATAAGAGGACATAGGCTCAAGCTGCACCAAGGGAGGTTTAGGTTGAACATTGTGAAGAATTTCTTCACAGAAAGGGTGATTAGGCACCAGAATGAACTGCTCAGGCAGGTGGTGGAGTCACTGTCCCTGGAAGGTTTTTAAGGAAAGACTGGACATGGCATTCAGTGCCATGGTCTAGTTGAAATGATGGTGTTTGGTTATAGTATGGACTCAGTGATCTGAGAGGTCTTTTGCAAAGTTAATAGATTCTGTGATCTTAGGGAATACATTAATGATTTAGGCCAGAGTTGGACGCCACTTACGCTGTTAGTTCACTTGTGGTAGCAAATGTCGAAGCTGTAATGTCAAGCATTTTTTACAGCTGAGTGATGTGACCTGTGCCTGGGTAATAGTATGCTATTTACTGGTGAATAAAGTTTGAACGGGTAAAGTGGTAACAGAATTATGGTTTCAATCCTCTGATTGGTATCCTGGTCCTTAACTGCACTTGTGGGGTTTTTTTAATTTCTTTTTTTTTTTTTTTTTTTTTTGTCTTTCAATATTACTTGTCCGCACAGTGTGATGGTGGGAGCATTGGTGTGGAACGACACAGCTGCCCTCTGAAGCTAGTTACAAATACTGCAGTCTCAGTAGCTGCTCTGTGTACTACTATAACTGATACATCGTAACAGGTGGTACAAGCATTTGCTGTCCCAGGAGAAGAAAAGATGAATTATAAATAAGATGTTATATCTGTATAGCATCTTTGATTCTGTAATTACGCACTAGGGCAGTGAAATACAATTATTTAACTCACCTCCAGTTTACAATTCGATAACGCTGCTATGTAAGCCTAGAATTAGAGGATAATTTCAGGCTTCAAAGCTCCCGGTGCAGATGTGTCCAAAAGTCCATTCTGCACTCTGAACCTTTTGTGGTTTTCAATTTCTACACACAGAAGTCATATTTTCCAACCCTATTGTTCTGCTCTCCACCGGCTTTTCAACCTCTGATTTATTGTAGTAGAGAGTGAGGTAAGAGCCAGTAAGCCAAAGTGTGTATGTTTTGATGAAGGTTGGGAGGAAAGACTAGAAATGGTTTTAGTAAAACAGAATGCTCTCTCGGTGGCTGCTTTCACCTGTCTTCAAATGAATCCTGCAGGTGCTTTGACAAATGGAGTGAGAGGTTGCCTAATAAATTCCTCAGCCTCTTGTAAATACTTCTGTGTGCTATGCAGATGATTTGTAACTTCCTATGCCAAGTTGTCTCTGTAAATCACACCAGAGCCCTTGTGCCCTCTAAAAGCCACAGTGTGGTTTGGAAGGGGAAATGAATGGAAGCTGAAGAAAAACACTGACAGAAAAAGTATTAATAGAAAATTAAGGTGTTGAAATTCTAAATGCATATTGAAGAAACAGATGTCATTTTTTCCTTGCTAGTTCTTCCCACTCGTGGCACTACATGCTGTTTGCCCATGGAATTATAACACGAGTTCTCTCTTCTGCCAAAATGTAGGGTCCGAATTTAAATCTCATTCTCATTAGTCTCATTTCTGTTATGGCTTCTCCCTGCAGTACTACTGTTCCTCGAGCAGTGCTTCAGATACTTGTTGGCCTCATCCCAACACTATTTCTGCCTTGAAAGAGAAGTTTAAACTTGACATAGAGACTTGAATTATTCAGAGCTTCTGTTGGCATGATAATATATTTGATCTTTCATAATATTTAGACAAGAGATAACAGATGCAGGTGTTTCTGATACATGAAGAATGTGGAAAGATCATGTTTTTAAAAAAATAAAAGAATTACATATGTAATGCATTTTATTTCACCCTGAATCTACTTTAAAAGCATGTAGTTAATCTTGTATGTAGTGCTGAAGCAGGTAAGTGTAATATTTGTACAGAGGGAAGAAGTGGGAAACATGGCACAAAAGGTAGTTGTCATTTCTAAGGCTCAATCTCAGCACTTGAAAATTCCAGAGTCACTCATTTCTATCCCTTTCTTGTTTAAAAAGACCTTTTCAGTTTTCTGAAAGATCTGACAAGTTCAGGGGCAATTCAGGGCAGCACCAATAGGAGAAGAAAGTTGTGGTGGTGCATAAGCTAAAATAAGTTATTAATTTTTTTATACTTCCAGAGAATGCTTTCATTCAAATGCAAGGTCCTTGGTTTCAAACTAGGATAACTGAATAGAACTTAATCTGCTGTGTATAATAACATATAACATCTGCTATGATATAAGACTGATTCTACTTCTTTTGGGGAGCAACCTATTAGTGACCTAATGGCTCTCATTTGTTTGGGCTGAGGAAAGGGTGTTTTATAGAACAGATGTTGGGGTTTTTTCTGGTTTTGGTGGAGTTTTTTAATTAAGAAAAAAATCTGTTCACTAAAATTGTTGTCAAGCATTGGAACAGGCTGCTCAGGGAGATGGTTGAGCAACTGTCACTGGAGATACTAAAAAGACATGTAGATGTGGTACTTAAGGACATGGTTTAGCGGTGGACTTTGCAGTGCTTTTACTTGATGGTCCTGAAGGTCATTTTCAACCTAATTCTGACTTTATCAGTTCTGTAAATGTTTCCTCCTCTATGTAAAATATTCCCAAAGTGTGTGTGTGTGTGTTATAGCTGGGAATAGTACTGCCATAACTTACTATGCTTTTATCTTATTTTTTCTGGAACGTTTACTGCCAAACCTGGGTTCCACATTTTAACATGTACCTGATTAAACCTTGAAAATTCTTCTAAAACTTTTTTCTACTGGAGGAAGGGGAGGGGGAAAAAAATCAGTATCTTTGACTTTCAGATACTATTAACTTTGGATATGATTAAACACCTCTTGTTCTCTCAGTACTTTGTATTCTGATTTCATGAATCATTCTGTGTTCTTTTATAGAAATGTTTCTGAAGTCAAACTGATGAGACATTATTTCCAAGAGCAAAAGCATATGAGAAAATTTGCTAACATTGTAGCTTATTTCGCTTTTCTTAATCACATAAATGGGTGGACTAGCAGGCAAACAGGTTTTCTGTTTCCACCTCCTTCATAGAGCTTCCTCACCTGTTTTCTGGCTGGCCCTTAGTAGATTTTTTCAATTTTAGGTCTTTATCTTTTTATCCCATATTAATTTCAGAAAAAGCAGAGAGGCTGAGCAATATTTTGCCTGCACTTACTCTTCGCTGTTGGTACCGGAGGACAATTTTTGATCCTGCTCAAAAAATATAAGACCCTCCTAATCAGTTGTATTTTCCTCCTTGACTTCCAACTCTGGAAAGAGTTTGCTGGTAGATCTGTAATTTCTCCTGTTTGTTCTGTACCTTAAGTCTTAGACTGTGTCTAAAATGTGCTAACATGCAAAGGTTCCTTGCTTTCAAAAGTTTTGGTGTCACCTCTTAAAATTGCTGATGAAGAGAAATTAAAAAAGCTCATTAAGTGTTCAGAAATGCTAATTTGTCTGCTGGGAAAGTTACAGTGCTTAAGATGATGCAAGTGATAAATGCAGTTTCAGGTGCCCTACAGGTTAACAATGACCTTTGATTGACTATGGAAGCATATGAAGTCATAGTAACTGACTCCATATAGAGACAACTTGTAGCTGTTTTTAGTAGTAACTGAGGAGAATTATAATCTGATGGTTATTTGGATGCTTATATAAAATGGAGTGTCTCTTTCAGGTTAAACTTGGATTGACAGATATCCATAACTCTATAAGAGTCTTCAACTGGGAAAGGCACAACTCAGCCAGAACAGATGTAAGTTGTTCATGTTAAAATGATAAATATGGACATAATTCATTTATTGGTCAAGCAAAATATTTCATTCCTTTATTTTTTGAGGTTTAGTTTTTTCAAATCAGGCATATAAGAGGGGAATTGATACAAGTGTGAGTTCCAGAAAAATAGGTCAACATTCATTATTAAAGGACAAGAAAGGCCTTTCATATGAGATTTTCTAGTTATTGATACAAGATACAATTATGTATTTCATTTTGAGTGTCAGAAAAATCCTTAGTATATTTTAAAAGGAATTTTCATATCACTGCAGACCAAATATAGAACTTGTGCTAATAAAAGATCACTGATTCTTCCTCTGTACCCACGTACATGTATACTTCCAACGTTTTTTTGGTTGGTTTTTTTTTTTACTCTTATGGTGTGTTTGCTATGGTATGAACTAAGTTGTGTTTTCTGATGCTAATTACTATGCAAAGGGTTACCTGGGCTCTGAGGGCTTTCTCAGGTTACTTTTTCTTTTCCTTCTCTTGGGCGAAGCTGAACTAAGAGGACTGTCTTTTTTTGCACGAAGAGTGCAAAGAGGCAAAGATGTTCACTATGTCAATTTATCGGTGCTTTCATTTCTACAGTCTTAGGAGGTGTTAGAATTTGACAATAGGAGTAATGTCTTTTTCTGAAGCATTAATGTAATAAAGACAAGAAAAATATTGAGTCATAATTTTTGAACAGATGTATGGCAGAGCACTGCTTACCTTTCTTGATGATCCTTCTTCAGCATTCTAACAGTGAAAATCTGAAAGTACACAACCCAGTCATCTCGTTATGTAGTTCAACATAAAATTTCACAGGGAAATTTCTAGATACCTTGAAAAATCTAAGCTTTTTTACAAATACTAACTAAAATTATTTCCCATTAAAAGGAACTGTTTTTCAGTGTGTACCTGTATCCATTTTACTTAATTTTTATTGTCCTTTTGGGTTTTAACTCTTCACTGTATGCACTATCTCTTCCTCTGCAGAAGAGTGTTCCCTTAAACTATTCAGATTACTGAAAGTGTTTAGAAATGACAGAATAAAAACCCTTTAATTTTGTTTAAAATAAGGCAAACAAACCAAAACAAACACACTCATGTTGACATGTGCCTTGACAAATCTGTACACATTGTGTAGTCATTTCAAACTATATTTAATTAATGAATTAAACAAATTTTTACTTACACTTTACATTCTTAGTGTCTATTTTTGTACAGTGGATTGGTGGAACAAGAAAGGTGGAGATTGATAAGGTGGTGACTTTGGGTTTTGAGATGATTTAGTACTGGGTCAAAACCATCAAAACCATGTAAGTGGTGAGCAATTGATTCCTCTTCCAATTTGCTTAAAAGCTCTGATAGAATATCTCTGTCAAAAGAATATTCTTGTTGGATTGAGTCCTTTGTTCTTGCTTACGCTGTTTGATATTTAGGGTGGAATGATACCTCTGTCTTCTTACAGCGTGAACACCTGCATGGCTTTGGGTTAGATGGGAGGATGCACAAGTATATCTTCATGCTTGATCCACTTCAGACTGGTTCTATGTAGTATGGCATTAATCTGCACAGCAACGTGGTATGAGAAGCCCATGTAAAAAAACTGAACACCAACTCAGAAAACTCTTATTGTAAGAATTAATATAAAATAGAGCAAAGCCACTGTGGGCAGTAGAAGCAAAGATATATTGTGATGCTGTCATCTATACTTCTAAGCTGTGCTTTGATAGTGAATGTCTCCTAGACTCTATCTCAGCCTTTACAAATAGGTCACAGCTGGAGAATTTGCGGAACTTCACATCTTTTGAGCATGTTCTTAGTATAGATTCGTTTTTTCTTTTGCTGTCTCAAAAGGAATTAAAATACAAGTCAAAAAGAACATCTGACTGAAAATACTCAAGTCAAGATATCAGGACAATTAAAATGGGAAGAAAAAGGGAAGAATAATAGCAGGACTCAGCAATCACCAAAGCAAGGTAACCTTTGTGGCTGAGCCTGACCTCTTTGCCTTTCAACTCCCCATGTTGTACTTCTATTTTGGGAACATGTTAACTGAGAACCAAAAAAGCAGACACTAAGAATACTAAAATAGATCTGAAAAATGAAATATTGGTATTGCCATCTGAATGCTGTTTAAACATTGGTTTAAAATGCTAATTTTCCAGTTTTTAATCTTTTATCCTAACTGAGCACAGATATACCCAGGAAAAATGACACTCGGCATGTAGTGATTTGAAAATCACTGTCTGCCCCTTGATGTCTTCATCTGACAACATCTATAAGTTGCCAGGTTGCCATGACAACTAAGTACAGTTGTAATTGCAACCCTGGAAAGGTAATTCTTTGACTCAAAATGTGGCATACATTTAGCCTGTCTGAAGTTTCAACAAACCATCTTTCAATGACAAGTATTTTGAAAGAACTGAATGAGGTAGTCTTTTTGATGTCAATTTTTTTTGTTATCTTATGTAGCTTAACTAGAAAGATGTTGGCTGTTATTCAGAGGAGTCTATATTTTTTAACCTTTTTATGCCTTATTTAAGTTTCAAATACATGTTATCAACTGTGAATCTGGAATTAATATACGTAAGCAAAATACCACATAAAGTGTCCATTTACTTGTATTGGCAGTTCTGAAATCAGAAGATCTTGATACATTCCTCGTACTTACTATCTTTTGGGTTAAATCAAGTGAATGTTGTTACATGGCTGACTATATGATCTTAAATTGGAAAAAAACAAACAAAAAACAAAACAAAAACCCCAAACAAAATGCAACAAAAACACCAACAAAACAAAGACGCAACTAAATGTTAGAAAAGCACACCCATCAAACTCAAAAAACCAGCAACTCTTTCTACAAACAGGACACATAGGCTTCATAGTATCACAAAGGCAATCTGCAGTAATGCTAAGAAATTCCCACTAGATTTTTATGCTTGAGGGCGGAGAGAAAAAAGAATCAGGCAATTATGTGTGCCTAGATGAGCCTTGTTGTTCGTCTACAGTCCTGGATGATGAGAATTGGCAACACGTAGCTGCGTTTTACCCAGTTGACAACCTGACATGTCTTATCTATCCGTGATGATGTACAGTCTCTCACCATCCATTTCCATGGCACGGGGAAAGTAGTGCAACAGTCAGCCACACCAATAGTGGAAAAAGTAGCCTTCCTTGGATGTTTTGGTTGTCATTTAGTGCTAGAATATTGGGGTTTATATTCCCTGAGGGGTATAAAATAGCTCTAGAAAGTAAAAGCAAATATGCTACAAAGCTTTCCACATTAATTTCCTCAAACTGCAATACAGCTCCATGAGGATGTGGTCAGAGCATTTCCTAGGTTTTATCTGAGTTCTTGCTCACTAAATGATAGCACTGTTATTATGGATTTCTGGGAAAAATTGGACAGCTTTAGCCTTCAAATTTCTTCAGTGAAAGCTGAACATAAGCCAATGCTATTTAACTTCATATGGGATAAATGCCTGCATTTATCTGCTTATTTGTCTTGGTGTTCCATTACACCTAAAAATCTCATGCAGAGATGTTTGGGATTTTTTTCCTTCCCCGAAATAAAAGAGCAGAGTGGGGGTTCTGAATGTGTTTTAAAATCAAGCTGATTTTGCTACAGCAGCTTTGCCTTTTCAGCATACGTTTCAGTTGTCAGTTGAAAAGTAGTTTAAACGTGTCAAGGCCATTCACACTACAATGTTGTAGCTCAATCCCAGCTGCCAACTAAACTCCACACAGACACTCACTCCTCCTCCTGAGTGGTCTTTATCTCAAACCACAAGTTACCAGGTAAAGCAAATACCACACGCACAAAAGAAGCAAAACAAGGAATTCATTAGCTGATTCCTATTGACAAACAAGAGTTCAACCGTCTCCAGGAAAGCAGGGCTCTATCACAACTAACAGTGACTTGGGAAGACAAATAGCATAACTACAAATGTCTCCCCTTTCTTCTACTTCAGCTTTCCCCTTCAGTGCTGAAGAAGGAAGACTTTACAGTGTTAGTTGATGAGAAACATATGGTGACCCAGCAGTGTGCGTTTGCAAACTGGAAAGCCAACCACATCCTTGACTGCATCAAAAGCAATGTGGCCAACAGGTCAAGGGAGTTGAGTCTGTCCCTCTAGTCTGCTCATATGGGACCCCACATGGAGTACTGTGTCCAGCTCTGTGGCCCCACAATGTAAGAAGGACATAGACCTGTTGGAGCGGGCCTGGAGAAGGGCCACAAAGGTGATCTGAGAGCTGGAACACCTCTCCCATGAAGAGCAGTCGAGAGTGTTTGAGTTGTTCAGTTTGGAGAAGAGAAGGTTCCAGAGAGACGTTACAGCTGCCTTCCAGTATGTAAAGGGACTTTTAATGAAGGCATGTAGTGATAGAAGAGCAAATGTCTTGAAATTGAAGGAGGGTGAATTTAGATTAGATATTAGAAAGAAATTCTTCACCATAAGGGTAGTGAAGCACTGAAACAGATTGCCCGGGGATGGGGCATCCACAACTTCTTTGGAAGTGTTCCATGTCATGTTCACTGGGGCTTCAGGAAACCTGGTCTAGTGTAAGCTGTCCCTGTCCATGGTAGGGGGATGAGAATAAGACGGACTTTAAGGTCACTTCCAACCCAAACCATTCTATGATTCTATATTGTATGGAATATTGCTTGGGTCAGTGTGGGTCAGCTGTCCCAACTATATCCCCTCTCAACTTCTTGTGCACTCCCAGCCCATTTGCTGGTGGAGTGGAGGTGGACAAGGCCTTGATTCTGTGTAAGCAATGCAAGGTCAGCACTATGTAAGCAATAATAAAAACATCCCTGAATTATCAACGCTTTTCCCAGTGTGAATTCAAAATGCTGCTATGAAGAAAATTGACTCTCTCCTAGCCTAAACCAGCACATTCTGATGTGTCTTTAATGATAGATCTCCTTGCAAGTCTAGATATCTCTGATTGTTTCAGAAGGACAGATCCTTGGCAATAACTATGGCATTATGCCAACTGTTTTTTTTAACTGTTTTTTTTTGCACTTGAAATTATTCAAAACACTTTTCTTTGAGTTGTTTGTTTGGGGTTTTTTTGTTTGTTGGTTTTTTTCATCTCCTAATAGAACAGAGGGCAAAACCATGGTATCATTCAGCAAAATAAAACTTCTATATTTTGAAATGGACACCTCGCAGGGATGACCTTAAAGCTCATTATAACCAAAGTACTGAGTTAGGCTTTCAATATTCTGTCACGCAGTGCACTGGTATAAATTGCAGAGAAAGAATCACAATGTTTAATTTGAAATAATCCTTTCATCTCTGAGGCCTGTGCTTTGCATAGATATGCTGTATCATCTGAGTATTTTGTGTGATCTGGTAAACAGTGTTCTAATTGTTTTTGCAGATCGCTAGCTTAAAAAGGCAGGCACACCTTCTACACAGAGTAGAAAACAACCATTCTGTGATTAAAGACTGAGTGTTAAACACGTAACAATACCAACTGGTAAGGCAAGTGGAGTAGGGAAGTGACAGCCATTCCCAAATCTCTCTATGCATCTTATTCTGAATATCAGTACAGGGATATATTCTAGGCCTCTGAACAAACAAACTAGGGTGTGCTGGTGTAATCCAGCTCAGAATTTGCTGTCCAGTATATATGAAATATATAAAGTGCTTTATGTTGGAACTCAGTTTTCTGTGCTGGAAAATTAGCTAGTAGATACCCCATTTCCTTATTTCTATAAACTTTAAGTACCCACTTTGGCACACAGAAAGATCAATGAGGATCTTATATTCTGGTTTGTCAGTTTTCTTTTCCTTAAAGCCATTAAGATGCAAATTCGGCTCAGTATTCTGGCAGGAAAATAGATTGTATATGTTTTGAAAGCTAGTTATGACTGTGCATTTGATTTCTTATTTCAGTTGTCACTGTTTCCTGGCAAAGTCACTATGCTGTGCTTTCAAAGCTTATGAGTTCTCTCAATCCTGTAGTAACTCCACACTACTAGTCTGTTTGTTTAGATTTCCACCTACTTCACTGTTGCACTCTGAATTTTCTCCTGGCATTCGAAGGGACAGAATTCCCCTTGTTTCCTCTCACCACCTCTCCCTTTCTCTTTCCTTCATGTTTGCTGGGTACGGGTTCTTGCTTTCCTTTCATGAGAACTGTGCTTTCTGACTAACCTTGAAATCATTTGCGTGCTCTTATACTCTACCCCTTGAATGCTCTGTATTTACAGTTTATCTGTTCAGAATTACATCGTAGGATATAACTTGTAGATATGTTTATGTTCCATAGGGTTAGAAGGTAATTTTCTTGTTACTAGCACAAGAAATGCAAAAGTAGGAATACCTTTAGTGTATTTTCTCAGTTGCCTCAAGGTCTTTCAGAATCTTGTTTAAAGCCACTTGCTTTCCCCTTTTGTCTGACTCTGTACTTAGGTAGGACTCCACCTTCTTACAAAGCAGGCTTTGCACTTTTTGTATTATGCCAATGCACTTTAGGCGCTTGGTTCATCTGTTATTATGGTGACTTCATTGACCACTTCAGCATTCCTTTGCACAAAGCCTTAGATGAACTGAGTGCCCATTGAGGTAGCTTGCTTAGCCTGCTCGCCCTCGGGTCAGCACAGCAAAGCTAAAAGATAACATTTTGCCCTGAGCCTGCTTCCCACAGAGACGTGTTACAGTCCCCTTTCCCACAGATGCACACTCCTCCTTAAAGCAAATACGTGTCAACATCACAATGATGCCAAGAATTCATAAATTCTTGTATGTATCGTATCTCTTTGTCAAAGAAACCTTATTAGCATAGAGGTGAGCTAGTCCCCTGGGTGCCTTTCTGATATTCTGGCATCTCTCTTCACAACACAACTTACCACCCTTACTAATTGAGACTTCAGCGTTCACTTAGTGTATGGCCCCCTATCATGAAATTTTTTTAGGTTAGTTTTCATCTCCCCTATGTGAATCTCCTTTCTTGTTACATGTGGGAAAGTTGAACAGAAAGATGCACTCATAGCTCCCACTTCTCCTTAAGTACATTCTTCTATGAAATATGTGTTTCACACATGAATATTAAAGGACAAGATTTACATGGGGTAGGTGTGAAATAACCTGTAATGGGTTTGCAAATCTTTGCATCTGTGTGATCATCGAGGCAAATGGGTGACTGTGGTGTCTATATGAAAGAAGCAACTTTATATATAGTCTTATCTTTACTGTGGAGCCTTCTTAGAGAAGTTTGGAGCCCAGAGCATGTTTGTCTGCTCACCAGGTAGGACTTGTAGTTAAAACAGAGGAACAATTACATCTTTTCTGTTGCCCGTTCACCATGCGTGAAGAAGTTCTTTATCACAGAAAAATGTGATCTAGAGGGGTAGTGCCTTGCGTACTCTGTAATAATTGCAGTCTTTAATATGCATACTGTGATTAATACAGTCCTTGCAGCTTTCAGTCATAAATGTGGAAACAGGGCTAATCTGTAAAAATCAAACTTACAGAATTTATGATCCATGACTATAAATTTGAGAAACAATAAAAAATGTGTTTGAAGGGAAAACAGTATTTAAATGAGAGTGTCACACAATGTTTTCTTGAAATTATAGTTCAATAAAGAAATTGATGCTAATTAGTGTTTAAATCTCTTATCTTGTCAGCTGTGTGGTGTCTTTTTTGAAGCGAAATATTTTTTGACAGTCTTTCTAATGCAAGATTTGTTTTCATTAGTTCTTTGATGTTGCTGTTAAAGGAAAAAAAAAGCTTTTTTTTAGCAATAGTAGTAAAGGGGAATTGATTTGATATTTGTATTACTTTATATGCAAAGCTCTAGAGGATTTATCAATGTCTCTGATCTCTCTTCATCACAATGGAGAAGAATGATTTATTTTTTTTGTATTATAGTTACACCTAGAAGTTCCTTTCAAAATTGTCTTTATCATATTTGACAATATACACATTAGTTTGTGAGAGGAACTGTGTCCTGTGAGACACTCATGCTGAAGCAGTTTGTGACAAGCTGTCTCTCGTGGGTNAGCTCTGATCTTGTTAGTAATAAATTTAACTATTATTCTCACATGGAGTCTTGTTTTGCCTGTTACGGTGATTGGCAAAGATTCTGTTATAGTCCTTATGAGAGGTTTTGCTAGTTGAGATATATTGTCTCTCCTCTATTGCTGGGTGAGGGGGAATGAGAGAGTGGCTGTAGTGGGCCTCTGGCATCGAGCCCAGGTTAAACCACTACTCCAGTGTTGTGGTAAGATGTGCTGTCTGGATTGCTCTGTAGCATTGAATGCAGCAATGGCAACATTGGCTTGAGGTGAGACAAAGGAGGAGAAAATCGTGACATTAAAGGAGTCCCACAAGCATTCTGGTCCTGGGCCAGTTTTCACTGCTTCTGCATTGTATACTCCTAATGCAGTGTAGTACAAAACTATATGTTCTTGCTTTAATTGCTGTGGTAGTACAGCGCACTGTAATCTGCTGATTATTTTGTACCTGACAGATGCATAAAATATTCCAGGAGTAAGTGAACAGAAATAATAAAATAGGCACTATAAAATAATAATGTCAGGATGTGTTTGTTGGGGAATGTATGTGTACATACAGACACCCTATAAGTCATAAATAAACCAAGACTGTATAATATCATACACAAAACCAGTGTTAAAGTAGCCTTATTAAAGTAATCAAATCTAGCTTTCAGGAGCTAGGAGATGTGAAGGTCTTCTTCCTGATCTCTATTTAATCTTTCCCCCCCCCCCATCCTGTTCATTCTTTGTGTACAGTCTTTATACCTGCTTTATTGCATGTTATTCAGATCCTGTTCAAATAGAACAATTTATATCTTTGTGGGTATTCTAAGTTGTTTTTTTCATTTCACAATCCAAACACCTATATTTTAATAAACTTTTCAACAATGCTAGTGTAAAATTGTATTTATATAACTATCCTCATTTAATGGTAGTTTTTCCTGAGCTTTATCATTAAAGCGTAACAAACGTTGGATTATGACTAGTAAGAAGTCTAGAACTGAGGCAAATAGATTACGATCAAAATAGCAATTTATTTGCCTGATGTGAGATGTATGGGATCATGCTTCTCTGGGTATTATTTGGTTCCAAATATAGCTCCTGCTTGGATCTGCAACTAAGAAGTTTGGACTACATCACTTGTGCCGATAAGAGCCAGACTCTTCAGCTAAGAACCTCAACAATCTAAAACACAAAAGTTTAACCTACTGTGAAAGCTAACATTCTGATTTGTCCAGGATTCTGTCTTGAAAAATATGAATATAGAATTAAATTCACCATGGCAACATCCTTATTTCTTTCTGAACTATCTCTCCAGCTGTCATAGGGACAGCTAAAAATGAAATAAATGTGGCAACAATTTTTTGTGTGTTAGTAATCTTCGTGGATCCCCAAGGGGAGTTACACCATATCCAACTTGACATACATAGTTAAGTAAAACAGTATCTGCTTAATTTTAAAGATATATTATGTAGCAAACAGCCAATGTGATGCATCCTTTTATTATCTGCTTTATGTCATTGTCAGGAATGAAACCTGTAGGACTATGCACAAATGATAACTGAGTTAAAGAGCACTCAACAGTAATGGAAAGTTATTTTTCTTTAGGTCAAATTGAAGATACTAAAGGCTTGTTGGTAGTGGGTGGGTCTTGGGATTGGGTTGCAGGGGTTTTTTGTTGGGGGGGCAGTGTGGAGGGGCTGGTGGTGTTTGTGTTGTTTGTTTTTTTCTGCTTGAGACACATAGTACAGAAGACAGTTGCTTAATCGTGCCACCAAAATAGCCTCTATCCTATTGTAATCTGTCTATATTGAGTATATTGTCTTACATCTTAGTGAGAAATCAAATTTTAGTAGCTCATACTGAGAGTTTTAAAGCATTTTCTCTCAAATATAACAAAACAGTAATAAAAATGCCTTATGTAAACTCTGGATTTCTCTTCCTTTTTAATATCATAGTTTCCTTTTGATGACTGAGTAGGTATAAGAAATCATCAGTTGAGACAAATTTGATGACCAGATTTGAAAAAAAATAAATGTATGTTAAAATAGATTCGTCTTCTCTATACATAGCACAGAATTAGCTAGAATGCAGGATACATTTGGAGTCTACTTCAAATGTTGTGTTTGTATTAAAAGATGCTTCATTTTCAGTGTTCTGCAATAATAATCAGTTACATGAAGCTTGAAGTTTCTAGATGGATTGATTTATTCCTTGTGTATTATTAATGATGAGTTGTAGTTGCAATGCTTGTTTATATTAATGATGCATCTTCAGTCAACGAAAGTCTCTAACAAATATTTGAAAATAGTATCATATCTGTTGGTATTTTCCATTAATTAATTTCCATTGTACGACATCTGATTTTCTGCTCAGAATTTTTTTCTCAAAATAGCAATTATTGTAATGTGAACTTTGTGTGGAATATCTTTTACTGAGGAATCTGGTAATTATTGGTTTCCTAATGATATTAAAAATTTCCGCTTATTAGCCCTATTGGCTAACTTGGCAGTTTGTAAGTTTGTAAATTTTCTGTCCTCCCTCACATTGTAAGGGAGCTCTAAATGTAGTCTGATAGTGCCAGAGAGCAGCAAGTGTGAAGAAACCATCTCAGAGCCATTTTCAAATCAATGATGGTCATTAAAAATAAATTCTAATGTGGATTGCTACTCCCAGATATTTTTTCTCTTTGGATTACATTATGCTCCATTTGAGTGTTTCTTCTTTGTGCTTGCAGTGTGCTGTGAAAATGTTAAAGCATTCAGACTATTTTAACATTCAGACTATTTTAGTAGTCTTTTTAAGTACTGCTAATACTGTCTGTTAGCTCATCTGCAGTGGAGCCTTATTAGTCAAATGAGTCATTTCCCATGTTCTAGTAATAAGTATAATATTTAGAGATATTAATAGCATCTTCAATTTGAGTGGGTGTTACACTGTTATTTCAGTATGTGAGTAGCTAGAAAAGGTTGAAAGTCTTGTTTCCTTAGGAAGACATTATTTTCGTGATCTCCAGGCACACCTCTGGCAGCAGGTGTGCTTTGAGAGGGGGTGCTGGGAGTGGTGCAGAATATGCTGCCCTGTTGTTGTCTAGTTTCCTCTCTCGTCATGCATTTGTCTTTCAGTCTGTGACTGCTACTTGGGTTTAGGGCAAGCTTTGACAAGGTTGTCCCTTTCTGTGACTAGAGCTAAAGTCGTTTGTTCAGAACTAAAGGAACTAACACTAGCGTTCTTATGATATGTCAAAACATTTGTACAGTTAGTATTTGTGGATTCTTTAATATACCACTTGCTTTTAAAGTTTCCTTGAAGTAAGTAAGCACAGAACATAGCTGATTGTATTTGCAATTGCTACCAGCCCCAGCTGCCTACGGAGTCATGTGAACTTCACTGTCTGCAGGAAATACTGCGGTTGTTCAGCTCTTGCTCTGCCCAATACAAAAATATCATTATTGTCAGACAATGCATCACCACTAGTGTGACCGTTTAGATGACAAGAAAATTTCCTCTTGTCATAGGGTAATATGTTAAATAGAAAATGTTAATAATGTCAACATTAAAATAAAAGGTGTTCTGTGTGGAAGGTTTTTTTCTATTATGTAGTAAAAGACCTTCCCCTTGAAGGTCAGGTACTCCTTGGTAGCATTTTGCTAAAGAAATTTTTTGATTGTTGTAAGATCCATTTATCTTGGTAGCACCAAAAGTATGACTATGCATCTCAGGCTTTTCCCTGCTTCTGTTGTGTTGCCACCAAGTACTGTCTATTTCAGAATTATTGAGAATACGGTGGATCTGCTGGAGCATTTTAAACATTTATGAAGTGTAGCCAGGCAGAATGGTTATTTTAATGGTGCTGGGGCTGCAAGCAGAGAAATGCTTGTTCTTACATTTATCTTTTGAAATGTGTAGTTATGCTGAAGGTGTGGGTGTATTGGCTTGCTAGACCTGTCTGACCATCTATATGTAAATCTGATTTGTATCCATAGTCAATTCCTTAGTATTTCATTTGCCTAGAAGCATAAAAATTTTAGGAATGTGTTGCTTTCCTCTTTGATATTACTGGAAACATAGCCTCAGGGCTTTTACTCTCTGATTAATCAGGAGAGTAAGGACTTTGCAAGAGTGCCATCTGAATTTAGTTAATTGCACATGGAGGGTAAATCCCTAGGAGTCCCACAGCCCTCAAAGGCCCTAAGGTCAAAGGTACCCATGCTGTCCCTACATAATTCAGACCAGTGTTCTGTGTTGAATATGTATATTACCTTTAAAGCTAAAACCTCATGTATACTTGGAGCTAATATTGCTAGTGGCTGTGCAGGTAAAAAACAGTTTAGCCTTTGTATTACAACAGCAATAGTTTTTGTATTTATGAGCAAAACTACTGAATTCTATGACTTTTTTAATCTATTAAATCTATTTAGTCTATTGTTATTTAGATTCCATAAACAATGTTGAGAGACTCTTTTCTCATTTTCTCAATATAATTCTAGTATTACATTATAACTGTAGAATCACACATGATTTGGGGATCAGCTCTTCGTTGAAAATGTGGCTAACAAAATATATTTGTAGACAGATTTACACAATACAAATATATATTATTACATATTTAATTCACTTAAATGTGGAGGTAATCTTTAAAAATACTATGAGTATGACTGACTACATCTGTGGAAATGATGCCATGCTTGAACTCTCCTGAACTTTAGAGGAAACTAGGAGAAATGTTTCGCATGCTGAAAGTTGGAACACTTTCTTGTGTAATTTGATTCTTTTGCTACTGAATTATATGAAGGAAAGAATAAAACTAAACACATCCAAAGCAAATACACAGAATTAAGAAATAATAATAAGATAACTCTGTAATGCTTTATTGCTGTGTATCTTCTTCTCAGGATAGATTTTAGTGTTTTGGTGTCTTTTCATCCAGTTTATATGGCAACTATTTGGAGCTCTATCTGCCAGATAAACATGCAGAGGGATCAAAAGGAAACTTGCCTTTCAGTATCTCAAGAGACTTGAGGATAAATTTCCTCTTTAACCCTCTCAGACTAAAGCAACTAAAAATGTGCAAGGAATGGATGCGCTGGTATCCCAGAGAAGAAGAAAAGCTTCACCTCTTTCTTATGTCACGGCCCCCTGTGGGCTGGAGCCAAGGAAGCTGAGGTGGAGAGAAGTAACTTGATAGGAGGCAGGTAAATGTAGGCTTCTGTAATTTTATTCTTTACATCCAATGATAAAAGGACTTGATTTGAAAGAGTACATTTGAAGGTGCCTTTACTTATGAATTGGGTAGGTTGAATGAGGGGGATCCAAATGCCCTTAAGCTTTGGTTAAAATTCCTGGAAGACAGAACACAGGATAGCTCTGAATAATTTTGCATCACATAATTTTTGAGAGAGCATAGTCCTGAGGCCCAAAGTCTTTAAATCTTGATTAGATTCTAGCCTCGTGGGTTAGTCTTGAAATAAATTTATGTATTCAGTGCTAGAAATTAAAAGAAATTACTGTCTCTTGAAAAATGAGAGACAACATGTGTTGAAGAATCCCTTTAATTATATTTCTAGTCTACATTTTTTTAAAAACTCATTCAGTATAATCTTCATTGCTGTCTCCAAAATAATACTTAGATTTAGTTAATTGACTGCTGAAAGTGAACAGGCTCTTACATAGTTGCAGCATGACCCTTTCATTGATAAGATGAGCAGTTGGCCGTATCCTCTGTGCAGACCTATCAGGACATATGTAATGCTGCTGACAAGAGTTGCTGCAGTTCTATTATATTACTTGCTTCTGTCTATATTCCAGACAAGCACGGAACATTTGTAGGTGTTTTCACGTACAGCTCTGTCAGCATATTTTGTTGCTACGCAAACCCCTCTTATTTCTTTGCAATAGCTGTTAAACATCAAATGGCAAAACGCTTTTTGTAGTGAAGGTTGGATGGCAGTGATTTGTTTGAAGCCACCCAATAAGTCTTCAGCTTTGGCCAGAAATACATTTTTAAACTCTTTTGTGGTGATAGACTGACAAGTAAGTAGTACAGAAGAGTCATAGGTGATATTAAAGTAATAACTTGGTAATGCCATCCTTGTTATTGAACTGCATATCAAGTTGCAATTGAAATGATTATTAAAAATGGTTTAAAAAATTCATTAAGCAAAATTAAAAGCCTGAGAAGTTCTGATCAAATTTACTTGCATGATTTTAAATAGAGTAACTTCACAGTAAGTTATTTAAAAAAAGATAGGTCCTTTGTGAAAAATGTTATTAATGGAGTCCTTGAAGCAAGTGCTGGAAAACGACCTTTCCGTTACTTCAGAAGCCACATTAAAGCATCATGAAATTCAAAGCTCCCGGTTTTATTACAGACATTTTTATACTACTATTTAAGCATTTCTCCTATAGACCTTATATCTAACAGCCAGCATTTTAAGAGAACTGATATACCTGGAGATGGATCACCAAATGATCATTTAAAAGTAAGTTATAAATCCATCAGATCTTCTAAGTATTGTAGATACTTGTATATCACTAACTTATATTGAACAAACACATTTGATTTTAAGTAAAATTCTAGTATTCATAGAACTTGCCTTTGTAAAAGGAAGTTATAAATTTAATTGATCTGATTTAGCCAGTTATTGGATTTTTAAATTTTTTTTTCTTAGTTAGATGGGTCTTTTACAAGTTAATGGAATTAGTCTTTTGCATATAAATGAATAAACTTCCAGAAATCATTCCAGTTATGGCACTTGGTCATGATAGGAAATTTTCTTTTCTGTCACAGTGTTATCTGCAGTCCTTAGAAGAAAAGATTTGCATTTTATTCCTCCTTGGAGACAGGTTATAAGAAACAAGAATTAGTAGGGACCAAGTCTGAAATAAAGCACTTGTGTTGGCTGTCCATCCTACCATCAGTCTCCCCTTGCCAGCAAATTCATTGAAGACCTGCAAATTATTTAAGGTAGCTGTGGCTGATGACTCCAAGAACACAGCTGCTAACACCTGGGTTATAAATAGGGATTGCTGTAGAGGAAGAGCAGATAGATACCTGTCTCTAAGCCAAAACATTTTACTTGAGGAGCACTTGGGGAAAAAACCAAAAAACATTAAAAAAACCAAACAACAACAACAACAACAAAAACTGAAAGAAAAAACACAGTAGGACAATATCAACAGTATCTAAGAAATATACTTAAATGGCACTGTGCCAGGGCAAGGCAAGACTGTTCTTATTTACGAAATAAGAACAAAGACTTTGTGTAGTATTCAGAGCTATGGCTTGTAGGAAGCCTAAATAATGGAGGAGCTGGACAACTCAAGAGGTTAGGTGGGCATTGCCACATGTCTTGCTATGGCGCTTATTGTCTCTTAAATAATGATAAAGGAACATGGTATTACAAGCCTCTTCCTGTTGTGAGAGATTTGACAGCCTGCTTAGTACGATGGGGCAGGTGTGTTGTTCTTAGTTACTAACTGGATGACTACTCTTTGAATATGTTGGTCAGGGTTAACATTACAGAGAAACATAGCTATGGTGTTTGTTGTTTTCTCTCATGATGATAAAGGCCAAGGCACAGTGAAGGCTGGTCAATGCTTGGTTGGTAGGTCTGTTCAGTGGATGTAGTGAATTATAGGACTGCTTGGTGAAAGCAAAAGGGAGTAAGCGATTGTGTTAAGTGACTGTTATGTAAGATTTCTTCTCTTGGAAAAGTTATAAATCTGAGGTTTGATCACTTGGAGTTTTGACATTCTTTTTCATGTTTCATAAGGTTCTTTCAGAAGTCACAACTGCCAATGTGCAGACCAAATTTGACTTCAGGTAATTGTCTCTGACTATGTTGCAATGCTTCTAAAGCAGTGTAATCACATCTTCCCGGAATATGGTCTAGTGTTATTGCATTTTATAAAATAATTGTTCTTCCTTCCCTAAAGCATATGTATTAAAGGAGAAATAGGCAAATTGATTCTGACAGAATAATTTTAGGCAAGCTAGAAAGGAAAGAAGATTGCATAATGCTTTCCATTATTAAAATCTGGTTCCTGTAGCTTATAGTTTTACTTGACTTAAATTTCTGTTTTGGAGTTCTCTATGCTTCATCTCTATCTTAGTACACTTTTTTCACCATGTTAAAAATTAAACTTGAACCTGCAGGTATAAACTCTTTGAACTGAAGAAGGTTCACAGGTATTCCATACATCTATAATTATAAGACCAGATCATTGGAAATAAATTTAGTTTGAATTGGTGGACATAACTCTTAAAATTTTGTGAATTCTTGCATGGTTTTAACAAGGTGAAACATTTCCATGGAATTAATATGGCAGCCTTATGTTTGGATAATGTAAGAAATACTTGAAAAGAGAACTCAAAATTTGCCAAAATTATATTATTATTATGTATAATGCTTTTCCTAGAAATTTAAAGTCAGTCTTCAGTATGATTCGTAAGATTTTAATTGAAACAGATTAATCTATTCATTCACCAACAACCTAGGGGAACCACACAGAGGAAAAGCAGTGGCCTCTATTTCATTTGATCACATTATTGAGCTAGGAGGTGAAGTTGTCTAGAAAAAATTCCATTTTCTATGAGATCATATGAAATATCATTTGAATATATCCCTGGAAATATAATTCCAGTTGACTTAAATACCCTTTGATACATGAAAAACTGATAGGCAGTAACAACAAGCTACTGAATATTCAATGGCAGTGCACTGAAGAAGGAACTATTGGGGGAAACACCAATTCTTGGTACCCCTCCATATTACACAGAATTAACAAGGTTGGAAAAGACCATAGAGATCAACGAGACCAACCTTTTACCTAACGTAACGACCATGTTTAAGAACCAATCAACACCAATCCATCATAGAAACCATCTAGACCATCGAAACCATCTAAATCATGTCTCTAAGTTCATCATCCAACCTCTCCTTAAACACATTCAAGGATAATGACTCCACCACCTCCCTGGGAAGCCCATTCCAATGGGAAATCACTCTCTCTGTGAAAAAGTTTCTCCTGATATCCAACCTAAACCTCCCCTGATGCAGCCTAAGACTGTGTCCTCTTGTCATGTCACTGGGAGCCTGAGAGAAGAGACCGA
>VXBA01004174.1:880994-935206 GCA_013399895.1 Serilophus lunatus | reverse complement strand
CTGCTGGCTCATATTCAGCTTCCTATCAACCAGCACCCCCAAGTCCCTCTCTGCCTGGGCATCCTCCAGCCACACCATCCCCAGCCTATAACTCTGCATGGGGTTATTGCTGCCAAAGTGTAAAACCCGGCACTTGGATTTATTAAACCTCATACTATTGGACTCAGCCCATCTATCCAGCCTGTCAAGGTCTCTCTGCAGAGCCCTCCTTCCCTCTGACAGATCAACACTCATTCCAAGCTTGGTGTCATCTGCAAACTTATGAATAACGGATTCCATCCCCTTGTCCAGATCATCAATAAAGATATTGAACAAAACTGGCCCCAGCACTGAACCCTGGGGGACCCCACTGGTGACCAGCCTATAGCTGGATGTGACACCTCTCGCCACCACTCTCTGTGCTTGGCCATCCAGCCAATTCTGAACTCAGGACAGAGTAAACCTGTCTAAGCCACAATCCACCAGTTTTAACAAGAGTTTACTGCTGAGTAAAGATTATTTCTCATGAAAAAATGCCACATATTTATAAAACATGGCAATGACACTGAACTGGAAGAGGAGATAAGAAATAGAACGTAACTACTAATACAGAGAGGCAATAACAAATTTAGGTTTGCTATATGATATAGGTAAGAAAAACATGCAGATTTAATTTAAAAACAAATCTTGTCATGGTGAGGATATCTATTTTTGTAGTAAGGATGCAGTTTAGCACTATTAGGCTCTGGTGTGACAGCATTAAATCTTCACAGCTTGGTGTTAAAAAGTTGTGTGATGAAAGAGGAAACCACAAGTTAAACCTACAATAATGAATCATTCTAACTTGCAGAACAAAGATGTCCAGAGTGCCTCAAGTTCACAGCATTCATTATAATTCCCTCTAGAATGACTTGGTGTTCCTACCATGTACACATTAGTCTGTCCCAGGGTACTCCTGCGATTCCCAGACATACTCATATAGCATTGGATGTGGACAGAATGGGAAAAGTTCAGTTTGCAACCTTAGTCTTCTCTCTGTTTAAGTCACAGCCTACCAGAATGGTGTTTCTTGTCATAATGGTGAAGGCATGACAGCAGTATTCAACTTCTGCAATAGAGTAGCTGGCCCTGGCTGAAGGTGCCATTAAGTGGGTGGCACTGCCTCATTCATTATGCACTGCCAAAGGAGAAGCTGAAGCAAATCTCCACAACCTCACCTTAGCTGTGTCTGCTGAGATAGTCAGCAGGGCATGGACCATTAACAAGCTATAAATCTGTGTTGTATAGTGGCCTGTGTGCATCCTCACAGTCATTTGTGTGGGCTGGAAGGACTTTGATTTTTCTCTGTAATGATATATAAATAATGTCCTACAGAGAATGGTTAATAAATATGCTAAATTAAGATAGAAAATAATGATGGCTTGTGTTGGAATACTTCCAAAAAACTTATAACCTCATGGATCATTGGTCTAGTATATATATTTCCAATGTCTTCCACACCATTGAGATCAAGAGTGTATGCTACATGCCTTTAAAAAGCCTGGAGTGACTATATATACTGGTAAAAAATGCCATCAGTCTGATGATTATCATTCTTCTCAAGCTAATGCAGTTGACTACAGTTAACCTGAGAATTATTAGGTATGGAATCAATGATGTGTGCCATCTGTAACAGCGAAATTGTAACTTAAAATGGCAAAAAGCATTATTGTCTAACACTGGATATTAATATATAGGCTTGCATTAGAAATACTGTAATTGACAGAATCAAGGTGCTAATGAGATTTCATGTCTAGTTCTATTAATTTCAAACACCTACATTTTGGGTTAGAATATAAAATAGAGATCTAAATCTAGATAGAAATTCCCAGGAACGGGTATTAGTGCATGTTGTCAGAATCTTAGCAAAGTAAAACTCAGAAATGTTTTTGCATAGCCAAGAAAGGATTTTTTCAGTTGATTTTGGGATTTCTTTTCCTTTTTTTTTAATCTCCACTGTATTTCCCATTCTTCTTTTAGGAGCAGAGCTTTTGCTGAAATTAGAAGCCTATGTGGGATAAACAATAAATTCTTTGGACAAAAGAGTCTGTTCAGTTCTTTGGACAAAATTGCTTCTGGAAAAATATTATTATAGTCATAGAATTACAGAACAGTTTGATTCTGAAGGGACACTTACGAACTATCCAGTTCAACCCCCTTGCAGTGAGCAAGGGCATGTTCAGCTAGATCAGGCTGCTCAGAGCAACTTCACACGTGAACTTGAATGTTCACAGGGATGGGGTATTTACCGTTATTCTGGGAAACCTGTTCCAGTGTTTCACCACTCTCATTGTAAAGCCTTCCTTACATCTAATCTAAATCTACCCTCCTTCAGTTCAAAATTACCTCATGTCCTATTGTAATAGGCCCTGTTAAAAAGTTTGTTCCTGTTTTTCAAGGCACTGTACATTTACTGAAAGACTCTAATAAGGTCTCCCCAGAGCATTCTCTTCTCCGAGCTGAACAACCCCAACTCTCTCATCCTGTCTCCTAGGAAAGGTGTTCCAGCCCTCTCGGTTGTCTTCATGGCCCTCCTCTTGATCTGCTCTACGTCTATGTCTTTCCTGTGCTGGAAACACCGGAGCTGCATGCAGTACTCCAGCTGAGGTCTCATGAAATGAGGTCTAATGGAGTAAAGGGGCAGAATCACATCCCTTGACCTGCTGGCCACACTTGTTTCTATGCAACCCAGGATACATTTGGCTTTCTGAGCTGCAAGCACACATTGCTGACTCATGTCCAACCTCTCATCCACCAGCACAACCCAAGATCTTCTTGGCAGGGCTGCTCTTGGTCTGTTCTTCCACAGCTTGTTTTGATTCCAGGGGTTACTCCACCCTTACTCCACCTTGCAGTTGTCTTTGTTGAACCCCCTAAGGTTTTCATGGGCCCATTTCTTGAGTTTATCCAGGTCTCTCTGAATGGTATCCGTGAAGAAAGATTATGTGCAGTACCCACGTATGCCAGGCAGTAGATACCAGAAGGATTTAGGAAAATTTATTTCTGAAAGTCGGGAACGCTAACATTACAGCATTAGTTGCACAGGGCATGAAAATGATGTGACTCTTGTTTCTTCTCAGAGTTTTTTTTATCATCCGCCTGATCCCCTTGCTGTAGGCACCTTCAGGCATGTCTGCAAGAAACTTACCTTCTCTTGTACCAGGGAGTCAGCCTCTCTGGAATGCAGGAGGAGAAAACACATAACACTATTTCTGGGAAAGATGCCTCTTTCTCAGGTAGCAAACTTTCTCCAGTGGCATACCCTTTCCTCCTTGAAATGAATCTTTTGGAAAGATTCTTCTGTACTTACAGCATCTTAGCCTTCAAGTGTGTCAATCACACCGCTTGGCTTGCTGTCATGCAAATTTCTCACTGTCTGTGTCATCAATGAAGATATTAAATATTACTGGTCCCAGTAAGGACATCTTGGGGAAACCATTTTTCACTGATGCCCATAGGGACGTTTAGCTGTCGATCACTATCCTCTGGATGCAGCTGTGCAACCTACTCCTCACTACCACGAAAACCATGTATCTCCAATTTAGAGAGAAGGGTGTTGTGGGGGATTGTGTCAAAGGCCTCATGTCCGGATAAACGATGTGTAGCCCTTACTTTGTCCATCATTGTAGTCACTCCATCATAGAATGCCACTGTGTGTGTCTGTGAGGTACTTACAAAACTGAATACAAAATATGCTGGTCATTAAGATGTAGCATATTGCTTATGAAAAATACTCCACAATTGGTGCCAATATATATGATGTTATTACTGTGCATTGAGGCAGACCTTCCAAGATGAGAGCTACTATTATGAGGCATTTTTTGTGATGGTTTCCTTTAAGATTCTACTTGGTCTACATGCAGTTCCCAATGAGTCCCTTGCTGTTATGTGAAAAATATATTTTAAAAGTTGTCTGTGAATATGTTCACTTTGTATGAAAACAGAAATTTCATCTGAGCAATGACCTAAAAAGAGAGGGCAAAAGAAGAAGTAGGATCTGTGCCATGATCTATGTCTTGTATCTTAAGAAGAATGACTTTGTAAGATTAATTCATTTTAAGCAAGAGGAATCACCTTGTTTTACAACTATGTAGTAATCTCAAGGTCTGTACATTAAATTTTGTCATTATGAAAGGAGGTTTCTGAAATCACATTAAAAACATGACCTGTTAGAACAATCCAGTGCACAAAGCCTATTTGCAAAGATTGTGTTATAAATCATGATTCATTGTGTGATTGTGATCATTGTGTAGTAGAAAAAAATAATCTTTTCTATGGCATATTCTTTTATGACCTTTTTATACAGTTAAATTGCTTTACTACTTTGTTCTTTATATGAGTTTAAATAGTTTTTACATCTTTGTTTGCATATTTTCACAGGATCAATTTTATATCACTGAAACCTTTAAAAGAAAAAGAAAGCTTTTCCTTCATTCTCTTGTTCTTTATAGAACCTTATGTCTGTGTTCATGTGTTAATGTTTCAGACACTAGATGAGGCGCATAATAGTGAAGTATCATCTTTCTCATTTTTGACCCAAATTGTGGATGGTTATGATTGGAAGAGGAAGAATCCTTGTATTTTCTGCACCACTGGCCTGGGCTGTAAGTTGTAACCCAGTGGGTGGCAAACCAGTGCTGCTAAGCATGAATGAGAGCTGAAGTAGATATCCTAACTGCTGCTGTTCTGCTGCACTGTGCCTGAGCTGTCACAGATGTGGGAGTGATTTGGACCACCATAAAACTGTCACTATCTCCCTTTCCCTGCCTGATACAACTGCAACTGTGTGTTTCTCTCTTGTATTTTGTATCAAAAGTAGAATTTAGTCCTTCATAAGCAAAGAGTATAGGTTTGCAGTCTTTGTAGAAGCTTCATTTTCACCAACTCTCAAAGGATTTGAAAGTATAGTTCTAGACCTAAATGTGATGACAACACAGACTTGTAATTTTCCTTTATATGGCATGAGATCAATCTACACCTCATTTTATTTTTCACTCTTCTGTTCTTGAAGTACTTGAAAATATTTTTCTCTGCCAGGAAGTGCAGATAGCCTCTGTATTTAAATAACCCATGTATTTAAGAGCGTTGCCAACTACCAAACTTCAACAGTATAAGGAACAACAGATGGAGAGCATAATAACTTCACTACCTCAGTGGAAAGCCAAAAAGCATCAAACTGTATGACACACATGCCCAAGAGCACACAGAATGATCCAGTTTTTTTCACTAGAGAAATTTTAATCTTAGCTCTCATTTGACCCACTAAATGTGAAAGGTACACTTGGGAACATACAGTTTTTAATATAAAAATGAATTTGCAATAGCTTCTTTAAATTCAGATCAATATATTCAAGGATCTATAACCACAATAACTTAAAAATAAGTAATTATAATACTTCACTTTAAGAATCTCTGGTATAGAGTATTATTGAACTGAGTAAGACTTATAAATCTTTTGTATGCAGAATCTTGGACTCTTCTTTTGTAGACTATCAAACTAAATGTCATTTTTTCTGCATACCATGATTAACAGTGTGCAGGCCTTTGAAACTTTGAGCTAAGTTTTTCTAAACATATCAGTGAATGATTTTTCTTTCTTTTTGTTCCAATGACATGTCCTCTGAATAAAATCATGCAAGGTTTGCTTTAAAATTAGTCTCTGATGCTTTGAGAGCAAGCCAGCAAGGGATGTGTAAATTATGCAGGGAGCAAATCCCAACTGCGTGTCGTTTACTTGCACAACAAGTTCAACTTTAATTAAGCCAGGGCCTAGGATCCTTTGCCAAGTTGCTTTCAATACTGATTTTACAGTTCATAGGGCAACATCCTCACCTGTGTGAAAGCCTTTTTAACCCTTCAAAAACCTGCCTATGGTAGAGCGTATATGAGAAAAGGCAGTCGTAATTCGGGGCTGATGAAAACACTGTGACAAATATATTTAGCAGATTGCAGACTTGAATCTAAAGATGCAAAGTTTTAGGTTTCTTCAGTGCAACAGGCATAATGACTGGTGTGACCTACCGCTAGTGTCGGTATTAAATCTGCCTACTAACATCAAACTGGAAGGATTAGAAGCACACCCAGGACATGGAAGTGAGATAAATCCTCATAACTCCAGAACACTGACCCTCCCATGTAAATTGTGAAGATATTTCCCAGTGAGTGGAATCCATTCTAAGGATGCACATTACAGTGTGAATTCTTTCCTCCATGAACAAATAAAATATGAATCCATTTTGTTTATATTCTACAGAGCTATATATTTCAATTCTATCACAGCTGCCAGCTAGCAACTGTGACTGTTTCTTTTCAGAAGGATTGTGGTTGCAGTAACTTATATTCTAGTGTGCTAAGTATTATTTCTAAAAATTAATGGGTTTGGTTTCCAGTACTAAAATTCAGTGTTGTACCTAATGGTAAGGTCCATCTAAAATGCTCATTTTAGCAAACAAGAAATTGGAAAAAAAATTGAATACCTTACAAAATTTAGTGATAATTATCTGTAAATGGTTGAACTTGGCAACGTGCTGTTAGTGGTTTGGACTTAATTCAAGAAAAACAGAGGAGGCAGTTTTAAAGAAGAATTACAAATAAAGATTGGCAGGCTTTTCCTAATTTTTTTTGTGTTTTTTTAAAACCACTGTACTAATTCTGATAAAGCAATTACTTAAAGCCTGTGCAGAAGAAAAACTTAAAGAATAAAATGTGTATGCTAGTCAGCAGTTAGGGAGTGGGACAGTGAGGACTGCATTTTGTTTTGTGTTTTTTTTGGTATTTGGGGGGATGTCATAATGTTTTGTTGTTTGGGGTTTTTTTCAAAATTAGACACTGCTATAATGTTGAAGACCTCTTTCTCATTGTCTTTAATGAGATTTAAGAAGTTTTCTTTTCTTACTCAATTGAATTTGTTAGACCTCTCATGAAGATTGGGATTTTGAGTTTTAAATGAAGAAAAATTTTGGCTGTTGACAGTCTGTTTTAAAAATGCTACTTGTATGTCATTTGATTTCAAATCCATTTATTTACTAGCAATTTCAAAAATAATTTAACCTTCGAAAATAGTTCAAGATTTAATTGTTTAATTTGGATTAAGCAATTTCAAAAATAGTTTATGCCTCAAACCTTTTGAATTAAGCTCTCTGTGGCTTGATAGTGATGGTTAAAATTGCAAATTGCTGTGAGTCCTGGTCATTGAGCCGAATGCCGTTAACAGATAGTGCTAATTCTAGTGCAGTGATCATATAAAGATGATATATTTTTATGAAAGATTTCCCTTTAGTGCAATCTCTGGAAATATAAGTAATAATTTAACAGTAAATCGGGTAAATATTAATGCCTGTTTCAGATGACATCTTCAACATTATGTGCCAATTTCTTCTCTAATTCCTGTAAGACACTCAATGGATTGCTTACGTTATATGTGTTTGTATTTTAAAAAACTCTCTATGGTGCTCAGCAGTGACAAATATTCTATAGGTTCCTCTTAATTTTCAGCTCATGGTCATGTAGGAATTCAGTGTTGTTAGCTCTCCACTAGGCACCCTCTGTTTTACCAAAATTTTCACTGTGGTGGGTTTTTTGTTGTTGTTTTTTGGGGCTTTTTTGTTCATAAACTTGTCGTTGACAATCATGTAAATATTAGACACTGGTATAGGGTAAAGATTCAATATTTAGTTATCAGATAAATAGGCACACGTTTCTACAGAGACTTCATATCTCTTTGTTTCTTTCTGAAGGACAGAACACGTCCATATCTTTTTTTTCCCAATTCTTTGTTTTCTAGACCTTTTAGTAGCTTCTGTTAATATCTTCCTTTTGTAGTCATTTTCTGATTCTGTCATGACATCTACTGTAGTCTCATCATTGTGTCTTACACATTAGTCAAAAAAACTTATCATGGTTTCCTTTTCCAGTGTCATACGACCCTTGCTTCTCCCACCCCTCATCCAAATTTCATGCAATATTCTTCACTGTTCTCTCTGTAGCACTTAGTGCATAGTAATTCCATCACTTTCAGTCCTGCTGTATTGTAGAAAATTACTGAGCTTTCAGTCTTATAAGCCCAGTTGCTTGTTGGAGGGAGCATCTTTTCTCATATCCCTTTGTTTTTGAGGTATTCCTTGTAAAATTGCATTTGAATAAGGACTTCTAGTAGTTTATAGAAGTTTTGCTAAAGATCAAACTTACTGTTTAGAGACATGTCACATTTTGGAAAGCCTACAACTGCCTGACTGTGGGGAAGGGATAATTCCAATAGTCTCATATGTTCACATCACCAGAAAGGCAAGCTAGTTAAAAGGAACAGGCAAAGGTGGAGGTTAATAGTAGAAAATATAAATAAAGCAAATGCACATTTTGGAAAATATATCAAACTTTTTAAAAGAAGCTTCAGCTAGCATACGCCAAACAAAACTTCCCCTTTTTTGGCACTTTCTTGCACTTCTTAAAACACTAAAGCTTATGTTTGGTGGTATGTAGTCTGCAATAACATCAGGCCAACTAGAGTAAAATTTAGGCAAAGAGTGTATGTAATATTAACTTACCTGTTACTTAAGATTTCTACAGGGAAATTCCCTATTTATTCCTGTCCTTCAGGGTTCTGCTTCTAGGATACTGAATTTCAAAGTGAGACCTTGGAGGTATTTGCTCTGCAGAAGTCAGCCATGGTCTTGCTAATCACAGTCTACTTCAAAGATGAAAACAAGAATAATACTGAAAATTTCAGAAAAGCTGAGGTTGATTAAAATGGTTGGGGAGCTGGCAAGTATAACATAGGAAGACAGAATGAAAGAGATGGGGTTTACAACCTGAAGAAGCAGAAGTTAATCAGGGATAGAATAGCAATTTGCAGTTAACATGAGGGGCAGGAAGATTTTAGTGGAGTAACTTGGATTCCTTTTGGAGGTGTGCACAGAGAAAGGACAAGTAGCAGCAAGCACTTGGCTGGACATACAGAGGAAAAAAATGCTCCCTGTGAGGGTTCAGCACTAGAACAGAAGCCTAGGGGGGTTATCATCTCTCCACTCTTAAAGATTTTTAGAACTTGGCTAAACAAGGCCCTTTGCAAATTGATCTAGCTTTGAAGATGCATCTAAACTTGTAACGCATCCCTGCTTTGGCGAGTGGTTAGACTTAGTCACCTTTAGAAGTTGTTCTCAGCCTAAATTATTTGTTGATTTTATGAATCAGTATTAAATATTTTACAGGTTATTTGATTTGAAGTTGTATGGCTAAGCGTTCAAAATTAATATGGTATACACAGAATAGGTTTTAAAATGTTAATCAGTGTGTGTAAACAGAGAATAATTTCTAAGGGATTGTTTTCTAATTGGATCTTGTAGGAATTTATCCTTCCATTGCTAATTGATATTTTTACCTGCCACCCTACTGTCTTTCCCAAAAGAGAAAATATTAAATGGCTGATGAGGGAAAAGAGGAAAAGCGTTTTCTTACCTTGTTTATTTTTCTTAGTAAGCAAATGCACATGAATTTAAGCAGTATTAAAATGGGGGGAAAAAATATAATATTACCAAGAGGAAAAATGGCTGTGGAAAGAGAAAATGTCAATTCCTGCAATATGAAGTAAAACTCATATCTTGTTTCTAATGAAATACCTTGTATAAACTAAGAATACTGTATATAAATGAAAAGATGCACATGATCTTCTCTGTGTTTTTTATTTGCTGAAAGAGAATTCTCAAGCAGACTTAATTAATTAACTTTCCAAAGTTGCTTTTCGTTCAGTAAACTTTTTTAGATTTATTTTATTTTGCTGTCCCTAACAGTGTTTAAATTTTCCATTAAGTTGGTGTTGGACCGTTCTTGTATTGAGAGCTCTAGCCTGTCTCTTTTCCTACCTCCCATGTTCCTCTTGAGCTCTGGACTAGGGAAGGCTGTAAGTGGAAGCAGAGCTTGAGGGTTGGATCATGCTCCTTTCCTACTCTGCCTGAGAATAAACATGGTGGTCTCAGGGCAAAGAATTCACTTCAGTTCAATTCTGTTAGTTGTAATTGCCTTTGCTATGTTGAATACCTGTATTGCCCTTAAAGGGACACTATGTTTAAAGAAGCTGTTTTAATCCATTTGTACTTTCATTATCAGTAGGAAAAGTGGGCCTATATGAAAAGGACAATAGAAAAAAAAATTCTTGGTCATTTTTGAGCAAAGGGAGGGAACACCAGAGATCAAGGAAAGGATGCAGCAGCAGCAGCATCCTGTCTCCAATATTTTGCTTATTGTAAAGGGGGGGGGAGGAAGTCTGACTACATCATCTCCCTTTCCCTTCATCTCTTATATAATTTTTTATAATTTAAGTAGCAATAGTCTTCTTTTAAGCTGCCAGACATTTATTTGAAAACTAGAATTAAAATTCCTGTCTTAATACTTCTTTTTCTCACTTATTTAGATGATTAAAAAAAGATAAAAGAAAGAGGCAAAGGGAGCAGAAGAGAACACCCTACCAATTACATTGATTGGCAGAAAGGTTTTTAATATTTTTAAGTAAGCATTTTTATACTATCTCATAACAATCTATAAAAGGGGAGCGAGTTAATTCAGGACTGTTCATTGAAGTGCAAGTTCTTGGATAAACTGAGATAAACATGGGACAGACAAAATGCTGGCATAGTTCTTGGTTCCTTTGCTGGACTTGTATGATGGAGAGCAGAAAGACAGTTATCCACTACTTAGGTAATGTTAGCCATTTTTTACCTCAGGCTCATATGTGGAATGGGTTTAAATACGCCCTAAGGAGACAATCTGACATCTTTAGTGCATCGGATTAAACTCAATTTAGATCTCACAAGTATAACCAGCAAAAAGAGGGGGAGAAGGAGGAAGGAAAAAAAAAAAGAAAACCTTCATGGGTTTCTGCCTATATCAGCAAAAGTTATGCCTAAAAAAGAATGCCACATTTTTGCTATTGGAAAAAAAAATTAAGGTGACATTTTGTAGGGGAAATTTGTATTATTTTTGTTTGCTTTAATTTTTCATTCATGCATCACCCTTAACCTTTAGGGTAAAAGGTATTTCACATTAGCATGAATATTAAGCAGATGCCATTTCTGCTACATAAAGAACCTTCAGCTAATCATTTTTCCATGCATTTAAATAGGAATATTAGAATGAGGGTAATTACTTCAGTTTTCCATGCGTGATCCATCAAGACATTGACTTTCACTGTATTTTGTTGCACAGATTAGTAAGCGTAGAATTAAATTACAAACCAGTGTTGGAATATTTGAAGTATTTTGGCAAGTCCGATGGGGTTTTTTCCTAACAAAGTTAAAGTTTTATTTTTAAAATGTATTCCCTTTGTATGAAGAGATTATTTTGTCAGGAAAAGGTTAGTCAGATTGGATGATAGAGGAAACTTTTAGATTTAGATATGACTAACTATATGAAGGAATAATGTAGGAGTAATATTTACAGTAAGATAAAAATAAGCTAGAGAAGTCGTTTTGGAATTAGAAATTTCCAAATTAATGTTGTGATTTTTTTATTTCCCATCCAAGATAGCACTGTTGGCACTGGGGAAAGACAGTACAGATGATTGAAGCAAATATACTTGTGTGTAACAATAACAACTTCAACACAAGTATGTCTTAGACTTCCAGATTTGGCTATTAACAAATAAAAAGATCTATTTTCTTTTCCAATTTTTGTCTGTTATACCCAGATAAACTTTATCTTTCAAGCCTTTACAAGAGGGATTCACATTAAAACATCGCACTGAAATAAGTGCAAGTATTTATTCCCTTTCCAAGTAGAAAAGCAGAAGATTTTTTGTGACCCCACTCTGTAACTGGATGCTTGAAAGCCAATCATCAGCTAAGCAAGTGATGGGACTTGGAAAGAAATTTGTTTTTTTGACTAAAACAGACTGCATTGCCAGAATAATATATGAGAGAAACTGCCTATTGCATGAGTGCAGATCTGATACTAACAGGATGCTTTGTCAGTGGTTGGAAAAATCCTAAGTAGGCATTGACTTCTCTTGCCAATATCAAGATTTATTGGCACGAGAGATATTGACTTCAGCAAATCTATGACATTATTATATCTCAAAGACTAATAAATCTTGTTACCAGCCAAAAACATAAGTCAATATAATTATGCTTGATGATGCGTGTTTTCCCTAAAGACCTCAGCATTATGTTATACTTCCAAGAAATATCAAAATACCAAGGAAAAAAAAGGGAAAAGTCAGTATAAATAGCCACATTCACGTTATCGCACGTCTTTTAGTCTTTGGGCCTTTGCAAAAGGTGCTTGCCCATTTTTTGTTGTTTCATATGCTTTTTGAAACAGATTGTTTTCTCTTGAAAAGTTGGACTGCTTTTCAGAAAAAAGATTTAATTTTTATTTATGAAAAATAGCCAGATGACACATCAGTGTGTCCACAGGAATTTCTAAATTTACGGATAGTCTCATTTCCAAATTATACTGTAAAATATATGGGCCTAAGGGACTACATAGGATTGCGGTCTGTTGAAGAGACCATGTTTTGTAACATCCAAAGAAGAACAGTGCTCTAGGGTGTAATTTAAGAAAAAAATTCAAAAATGAGCTTCTTAGTAATCTGGTTTATTTTGAGCCAATTTATTGTTCTATGAAAAATAGAGAAAGTAATATTTATTTTAAAAAAACCTTTTGCCATTGATTATACCTAGGGTTTATTTTCATTGGATTTTTTTCTTGGATTGTGTTCTTTACAGCAGAAGGAAGGTGGGGGAGGCCCGGGGGGGCTTCTCAAGCAATCCTGTGGTGGGAGAGAGCTTACTTGTGGAGGATGGCGTGGTACCCAGCTGGGATCTGATGCATGGATGCTCCTTGGTGGGAGGAGTGGACAGAATAACTGCTCGAGATTCACAGTTTCTGCAGTGAATAGTTCACCATGGGAACAGCATCACTTTGGGACTGTGTTTGTCATTGTACAGTAATTTCTGGTTCTCTGTGAATTGTACAATATGTAAATAATGGTGCAGAAGGAGGGAAGACACATGAAAAATCCTTTGCCTGGATTAGTTTTGTCTTCTGGATTTTTAGCTGATTTTAATAATTCTAAAGAAACTTGTCTGAAAATATATAAACTCTTCTTTATTTTTCAAACTATTGCTTATTTCAGATAGTTCTTTTAAATTATCCTCTGGCTGAACTCTTATTGATTTTTCTTCTCTTAAGCATGGTATTTCCTTTACCTGTTGACATAATCAGCATTGATACCTTCTCTTTCTGTTTTACAAATTAAGTGTCAATCATCTTACTGTGAAAGTTTTGGGTTAATACGTTGACTTGAAAAAATATATTACATCAAATGTGGAAGCTGTAACACATCAAATGTGTGAATTTCAGAATTAAAAGAGGAAACTTCACAAAATATAACCATGAATTAAATTGCACATTTATATTTTTCAGAGAAGATATTAAAAAAAATCCTGATCTGAGCACCTCGAGGTCACACATCACTTGTGATAATAGCTCTGCACAGGATTTTTATTCAGTTTTGTAACAAACCAGTTACTGAAAATGCATTTAACAAAATTGTAGATATTGATGGATTTGAGAAAGAAGTTTTAAGTTTGTTATCTTTTTCTCAACTGCTTTGATTTCAGATTTGTCACTGATTTGAGGTGAGAGGGCTTTAATAAAATAGCAGAAGGTCACCTTTTCTCTAAAAAGCCTAAAACATTTATTAAAGAAGGAGGAGAGTGTTAAGAATAGGTGCTCTGTGACATCTGATATAGCTGAGGTTGCAAAACAGTTTCCACATAATACGAGAGGATGTGAAGTATTATTGGCTCCATAAAATCAGACAGCAAAATCCCCTCCAATAATCTTCCTTTTGCTCCCACAGATTTAGTTGGAGGATTGGTTCACTTCAGAGCGAGTAAGAATTGTCAAACACTTCTTGAAAGCACAGATTAGATCACAAAGATTTATCGTGTTACAGGATCATATCAGTCAGTATTTAATGTTTAACCACATTATGTGGTTTATGTTATTGAAAACTTGAAACAGTTTGGTGTACGTAACGTGGAGCAATTTATAGGGATTGGAGTTGCATCATAAAGATGAACATGAAGATAAAAGTTTAAAAAAAAAAAGCTGTATAAAAAAATCTCACAGAATTACAATAGCTTTTTTAACCCTGTCTGTCCTGTGCTACTCAGAGGGTTTCAAGGTGATACCCCTCCTAGAACTGAGGTCTTCTTCTGATAGAGACAGTATTAGCACTGCAGGAAGAAAAAATTTTCACTTCCTTTGTAGACTCAAACAGCATGTTTTTTTTCATGGGAACGAGTACATGTTCTCCAAGCTACTTTTTGTTGCATTACCCTTGTTAAGTACTCCAAATGTGGTACTTCATATTTTAAAGGCAGTTTGTGAAAGTTTCCCCCTTAGTGTGTTATATTAGTCACAGCACAGACTATAGCATAGGAGACAGTATCAAAGAGGAGAGGTAAATGAGTATAAAGCCTAACTTCATCACTTTCTGGTGTGATAATCCTTTTCCCTTTCCCTTCTGATCTGATGCACACTCATCTTTTCTTTTGCTGGTGACTGTCTCTGGCCTCTACAGTCCTTTGGTAGAGATGACACCTACAAGTCTGCATGCTAATTTGGGGAGTATTTGTAGCAGTATTGCACTATCAGGTTGTGATTTAGTGGACCATCACATTCTGGAAAATGTGAACACGTGGTTAGATTAACTCTGGTCTTCTCTGAAGGTCCTAGGAGTGCAAAGGAATGTGTAGGAGGAGCGAGTGAAGAAAAATATATATGGAAAACCTGTACCAGAAAACGGGGTAAAGCAATGTAATGTGTATAAATACAGACGAAAAGTTAATCCCTTTTTGTGAAGGTGGTAGGGAGTAAAAAAAACAAAAAACCAAAAACTGTACAGCAGGAGAGTTCCCTGAAAAATAAAGAGAAATTTTTATCCATCTTGAGGAAATTTTCTGAGACTGCTTTGTACTGATCTGGAATCTGTGTCTCTGATGTAATCAAGGCAGATCTGCAACTTACTGCGGTACATATGACACATAAGAATTTCATCCTTTTACAAAGCCTGTAGGCCAGCCCTCTTTCCCAGTACAATTATTTAAAAAATAAAAAATTCTGCAAATTACTGGAATCTATATCTAGGCTGCATATCTACAGCAAAAAAAAAAAAATTCATGTTTCTAGTTGTCTTTCAAACCAAACTCCACTGAGTCTTTTTAATTTTCATTTCAGGTTGGTTATAATAAAGGTACTGTCAGCTGGCTAAGATGCTATTATCTTAATTTTACGGACATATATTGTCTTTTTCAAGGTGAAACAAAATTTCTCAGTAGATTATGCAAAGGTGAAAGTAAATATGACATCTTCTGTTCTTTAAAGACTTTAAAGTAGCATGGCAAGAGGTTTTTTAAACTGCAAATACCAAACTGCATGCTATGAATTTCCTGATGAGTCAGTGATATGTCTTTTTGCTTATTCTGTATGGATAGACTCAAAATAAAAAATCCTGCACAATATCCCTGATCTGCTGATCAAATAATTTTGTTCACGAACAATATAAGATAATGATATGTTGTACTGTGCATGTAACTGAACTATAAATGTTTGCTGTCTGCTCTGGTAGGGGTTCTATTTGTAATCTTTGATTCAAACCACTGCTCATTCCTTTTATATTCTTCACTCTTGGTTGGCTGAGTCCTAAACAGAGTTTGTTCTTTAAGCAAGCACTGGGAGAAATAACCATTAACCTTTTTCAAGTGGCTTTTTAGCATGTCATGAGTTTAGACGTCTTGCTTCTTTTCACCATTAACCTTTCTGATGGGACAGTGCACAGTGTTTTGCTTACTTCAGCATGTCATGAACATTTTCACCCCTTGCCCATTTGCAGGCACTGTATTTCATTACAAGAAGGATGGGAAATCTGGCAGGGAAAGGACAAAGGCAGTGCATGCTATGCATTTTCCCTATGCACACAAGCAGCTAGTATGACTTTAAGGGGTTGTTTTTCTTAACTAAAGTATCCTTGTTCAGGTGCAGAAGCAGTTCCTCTGACACTATCACTGGCATTTGCTACAAGGCCATAATTGTCAACCATGATAAGGCATTGTAACCAGAGCCCTCAAAACAAAAGCTGTTCATCTGAGGCCAACACGAGTGAAAGGTTCAGTTATTCTTGCTTTACTGAGCATGAAATGGAATTGAAAGGCAATATTAAATGGGTTATTAAACTTAAGACATGGTGTCTTTTGATCTTCTCTTGCAATTGCCCTTACCAAATGCCGCATATATAAGGTATTCTCTATAGGATTAGTCATTTGTATGGCCTTTAAGTTTCAAGAAATGTTAGAATTGCAATTATTCAGTTGTCATTTTACAACAAACTAAAAATATGGTTCCTTTGGAAATTACGTGTCTGACCAGCGATTATTTTCATCCCCTCTCTACACAGGCAGGAATCTACCACAAATATTTCTGGAGTACAAAAAATATACATATTTCTAGCACAATTTCTTTCCTTCCCTTTCAAAAATTCCTAAAGTGAAAAAGTCATATTTTTGTTTTGCTTCAACATTAATGCTAGTGTCTCAAGTTTCTGGTTTATTTTACATATATATAATTTCCTACATGTCCTATTGAAATGATTCTAGGACAATTCACATGTTTCCCAAAAAAAAAAAAACATAACCAAAAAACCAAACAACAAAACACTCCTATGAATTTAAAAAGGAGTGCCATTGTTTGGTAGCCTCTTGATAAGCATCTTTTCTCTAGTGAGCACTGAAGAGGTTTTTCAACCAACTGTAGCTAACTTGAGGGCAGGCCCAAGAGGATTGCATGAAAACATATTTATACTGCTGGATTCAGCATTTGTTCAGCTTACCTTCAAACCAGAAAGGGTTGGGACATCAACCAGGAATTATCTAAAGGACATTTACCATTTAAACCCAACAGCTAGTAAAGGTGCCTGGTAACATAGCACTTCCGCTGTTTACTCAAAAACTACAACAGTATCGGATTAGGAAGCTCCCTTGTAAAAATTTGTTGCTTGCCTGGCAACAAAATTGTTTTCTAGATATAATTATCTCCCTAACTAATTGGAAGACTTTTGCAGACTGGTCAATTTTCATCAGACAGGATCATTCAGTAGCATGAAGTAGAAGTTGGAAGAACTGACAATGCACCGAACTGGCAATTAAGCAGAAGATAGAGCACCCGTTAATTTTGCTAAATGAAGCTTAGCTGATATCCAGTTTGCGTTTAACCATTTACCTGAGAGTTCTTGCTAAAGATTTTTGAAATTTAAAAGAAGGGAACAATACATCCCTTGTGGAATGAAAGAAATATTCTCATTCCCAAAAGATAACGATAGAAATGTATTGACTTCCACTAGGATTTGTCTGTCTTATTTTGACAGTTTGTATTAAAAACAGCAACCTAACTCAGGAGTAGCTGAGAATTATGGTATGAAGGTGTATGTCTGTATTAGAATTTTTGGTATCCTATAGCTGCAAGGTAGCAGAGAAATTCAACTTTTTCTTTAATGATGCTAAAATAGAGTTTTAATATTAACTCTTCAATAATTTACCCAACTCCGGAAGATCTGTCAAACAGCAAAGTAAAAAGAAGTGTTAATACAGTCAAAGTACTCATAGATAGCCATATAGAAAGAAAATATTGAATGGAATCAAAGATGCCACTAGGGGAAATTTGAGTTTAATCTAAGGTGACTTGGTTTATGTCTGCTGACAGACAGGTAAACTGCCACAACAATTTTAACATTTTGCAAAATCATCTTCCAAATTGCTAAAAGCACAGAGAAAATGTAAGGGCAACTTTCACCTGAAAATCAATTTCTGTATTAGAAGAAAAGGAAGATTAAATGCTTTAGCAAATGAGGTTTGAATTGCTTGGACCAATGCAGAGCATCTAGTGTTAGTCTAAAGCTGCTCTGAAATTAGGATTCTATCTTATTCAAAACAAAAACTACTTAATCACAGGTATTTAAGGTCCTACAAAATATTGATGTGTTTTATGCCTGAGATTTTGGTTTATCCTAGTGGCCTTTCAGAGGAGCTATCAAATATGACTCCTGATTGTGGAGCCACCTCAGCCTGCATCTAAAAATCATAAACCATTTTTCATTCATAGTATTTTACAGCATTCCATAGGGGATAAGAAAGGATTTGTGCCAATGATTTTTTGTATTTTCTTATTTTCATTTGCAATAACGAAATTCGAAGTTGTATTTTTTTCACACCAGACATTTCCTTCCCTGCCATTGAATCTTTTATTGTTCTTCAGCACGACCCCTGGAGTCCCGGGAACTGCACAGAAGTGCCTTTTATTTCAAATGCTAATACTAGTGATCCTACTTTCTGTGTCAGGGAAATAGGTAAATCCATCCTTTCTTCATGGCTCAATCAATTTCCTTTTGAAAGGGAAAGCGTGGGCTCCTTTTACCTTCAGACAATACTTCAGTGTTTCAATTGTGTTATATAGACAATAGATTTACAGGTATTATTTTTCCCCCATAAACCACCTAGACCTTCACTGCCTGTTTGCACTGAAGTTCATGTTTGAAGTATGCATACTACAATTAATCTGTCAAGAACTTGCCATTTCTGCTTATGCTTGCACAAGGTTGGTTGTTCTCACTACTTTTGCTCTCTTACCTCATACTGAATTTGCAATACAGATTTGTACCAGTAGTGCAGTGCTCTATGCAACCAGTGATACTTCATGTGTTGTGTCTTCCAGTGACTCCATGGACACGGTAAAGGACCGAGTTTTGAGTGCTGTCCGTAGTGCTGCCAGTATTCTCTGTGTCTGAGGTGCACGTTGTTCCTGTTTAGTTTGCTGAGGTCTGCTGAAAGAGTGGTAGTACAGCGCACAAAGATGCGGGGAATGCCTTGTGATTTTGTACAATAATCTTTTGCAGTCTTATTAAGACATGAGATCTTAGTGGTTTTCTCTAAAACAGACAGGAAAAAGAAAAAGCTGCTACTTTGTGGGAAACTTCGGTTTGGGCCTAGAATTTGCATTTGATCAAATTGGACTTCCATGCTTCAAATCTCCTCTTCAGCTTCTCTGTAAAGCATCAATTTACTGTAGGAGGCGCAGGAAGCTCCAGTATCTTTCTCCCTCTCCAGCACTGAGAATCATGTAGGGAAGCCTTGTGTTCTAGAAACACAAAGCATAAAAAATTCCAACAAAGAAAACCAGAATCCCACTCAAAAAACCAATTTATAAAGATCAACTTTTTACAATTTCATTTTTAAAAGATCAATTGTACTTTCCTGAAAAATCTTTAGGCATGTTTTTAGTGCGAATTGCAGCTCTCTGACACCGGCAAGGTCAGGGCCACAAAGAGGTGAACGTACTATCTTCATTATATAGAAACTTCATATAGTAGAAACTATGTGGTCTTGTCTAAGAACTGAACACAGACTTTTATTTTTAGCTCCTACATCTTTTATGAATCTACTTTTCCTTTTACAATTCATAAAGCATATCTACTAATCAGACCAATAAAAAATGAATAATATGTCTAAATGCGCACAGTTTTAAGAGAACCCCAGTCTGGCATTTGAAAGCATCCACTGAGAACAGGAGTAAAAGTATAAATTTGCTTTGTTTTTTTCCAACTATTACATTGGACAGTATTCCGCATATGGGAGAGTATAGTAGAGAATATAAAACAGAGCATGGCTGTCAATCTATCACACCCCACACTTGATAGAAAAAGGGTTCCCTTGATAGCAGAGTGACTTCTGTAGCCTGTCAACAAATTTAGAGGCAGTTTAAGCTCAGCAGCTTTAAAAAGATTGAAAACTGTTTTGTTTTTTATTTTTCCAGTTTCTTTTAGTGTACTTCTAAATCTCACTGGTGTCTGCTCTGACATGCAACAGGGATTCTTGTACTCTGAGGCAAGGCCTGAGGCTCTAATCCATGGCTGCAGGTGACCCTGCAGTAAAGAAGAATTATCAGAAGAATTGCATCTTGCTGTGGATAGGCATAAGCATTCTTTCTCTTTTTTAAGCTTCTTCCCGATAAACTACCTGACTTGAAGCGACTATTGCAATGGGGATGAGGAGTATACAGCAAAATTAGCTATGCATGTCCTGCTGTCAGCCTGAGATCTCCGTCATTGACTTCTGTCAGCCTCCTTGGTAGGAAAACAGTCTGTTTTTTTCCATGCTTTGCTTTATGAAAACAATGTTCGTTCATTAAAGTAAGGAAGAAGAAACAAAACAAACCCCTCCATCATATATTTAGTTTGTATCAAATTGTCCCAGAAACCAAACGTCACATGTTTATTAAGATGTATCTCTCTGTTGCTGTGGCTACCTGGCGTTGCCTTGAACTGCAGAGAACAGACAAGGAGTGATTGAGTGTGGATTTTTCCTCTTTATGTATTATACTTGAGTTTATTCTCAGTCTGGCTCCTAAATAGAATAATCAATGCTATTATCTCTTCCTCTCTTATCTAAATCACATCAGGAGATCAATAGCTACAACAAAGACAGCCAGTGCTTTCTTTCCACTGGGACTCATTACTTTGCTGCCCAAGATGGGGGTATAGATATTCTCAGGAAGGTTATCTGGTGTTCCCTGGTAGTTAACAACAACTGTCAGTTATTAATGGTGCTCTGCAGCCTCACCTTTACAGTGGTGTGACTGATAGCAGGACATGTTTATAACAAAACAAATCTCTCCTGCCTCTTTTTCTCATCCTGCTGAATCTCGTTCGCTCTTTAGTTCCCTTTCTCCCCTCCTGTCTGCTATTGCAATCTCAGGCAGCATGTCTGAGAATATCAAATGTTGGGGGCCTTCTCATTGAGATTCCTCACAAGTGCACATTTGCTTTTATACGGGCTAACATCTGCTGCAGTATTACAAAGACTAATTAAAATAAATTCAGATCCTAAATTAGTCTTTTCAGTAACATTTATTACACAAGACACTGGGTGATAAAGTGTATTATATGGTTGAACTGAAACAAAAGTCGTATTTTTATTGGGTTTGTTGGCCAGTCAGGAGCAATCTCCCCCAAGAAGCTTATATTTGCAATACTGTACTTTCCACTAGACTAATAAGGAAGTCTGCTACAATGTTCTCATGTTTATTTATGTATATCAACCAAATAACTAAAAAATTATGCTAAAAAAACCCAAACACTTCTCCTGTTAGTTTGGACTACACTCACGGATTTTCTTGTCAAAAACAGACAGCCAGTTTGCAAATCCTGGGTGAACAGTATGACAGCAATTCACACATCAAGTCATCAAATTCTCAAAAGGGGAGTTATCGGACAATTTAACGGCTTCACTCTCTGCAATGGCACAGCCTCTGTGTAAGTGCAGACCTCACCCTACCACAATGCTGCTACGAGGAAACTGGGCACAGAGCTTTGGTAACCCCAAGTTTGTTTAGCGATGAGCGAGGAGAAGCAAGGCAGTGGTACCTGAATGTGGAAGTAAACCATGAACTATTTGAACCTAGAAGTCACAGAAATATTCCTGAAAAACACGGAATAATAGCAACTGGTTTGTTTTGCTGTGCGCTAGCAAATTGTTGTACTTGCCTGTTGGGTGGGTGAATCACAATGTTGCCTTGTTAGCCTTTTGATATAAATAGTAGAAAAACACTGTTACCTATAGAACTATGTAAATGTGTTTGTTAAATAGAGACCTTGTAGGATCTTGTATAGATTTTTTCAAAAGGAAATTTTTTTTCTTTCCGTCTGGAATTTTTAATGAGATAGCTGAAACTTGAGAGAATAGCTGAAAAGACCTCGGTCAAATTAAGCCAGGCAGTTTGCACCTCGTCTGGTTTTACTCAATTGGTTCAGTTATCAATGTCACGCTAGTGAGCTGTAACCCCAATTGTCACTATGGTAATTTATGTCGTGCTCGTTCATCCACAAACAATTTTGATAGTTTTTCAAAAAAATATAGAAAAGAGTGAGGTGTTGTGGTAGGTCTGGGAGACAGCAAAGCAAAAACCAAAACAATATCCTGGTTTTTCAAAACATTGCTGAAACTTTCTCAAAATACATCTGTAGCTTCACACAAGCTAAAGTAGCCTAAATTTCTCGCACAATAACAAGCAATTTTCCTTTATCAGACAGGTGCTTTTTTTGTAGAGATGTTTCTCCTCCTCTTCTGATCAACAGCTTTAGCTAGTATCAAAATAATAGTGAAAGTTCTCAAAATAAAGACAGATGAGCTAATGCTTCAGCTCATCCAATAAAATGGTTAAAAACAATTGTGTGAACCAATAAAGGTGTAACACAGTCGTTTCTAAAAAGTATAAAAAGCTGTAAGTTTTCTCATTAAAAAATGGCTTCCTGGACGAACCCTGTCTCATGTGAATTCTAAGTTTGCCGACATTGCTACAACACCTGAAGGGCAGTTTGTACGTATCAAACATTTACACAAGTTAGAAACATATGGATGACCAGGACTGTGTTTATGCCTTACTACATGTTCCAGAGAACAAGAACAGGACGCTCAAACAAAAACATTGTCACTTTTTTGGCCTGCAAGGCTGTAAATGAATGAAAATGAGGCAAGAGCAGTTGTGAAACTGTGCCCTCCAGATACGCTAAGCTAAGAAGCCAAAACATGAAGCAGTTAAGCAGTGGGGTTTTTTCTAATACAGTATCAGGATTTACTTGTAGAATCTTATAGGCCTGACCTCATGCCAAGTGAAAATAATGAAAGTTTAGTGGTTGGATTTGGTCGGAACAAAAGTCACCTTTTCTCTACAGGAAAACTAGGGGTTTTCTGACACATGGAGTTAAAAAGAACGTGGGATATTTCAGCCCTTCAGACCGTCAGTGAACATCACCATGATGTGAAATATGTAGCTCAGAGAAGGTATATCTTAATAAGGAACCGAATTACTTGTATTTCCAGTTATTTGTGATGTTTATTAGGAGAGATTATTATGATGGGGATTCTGTGGCTCTATGTTAATAATTCCTTTCAAAATCTTGGTAACTACTTTTACCTGCAGTCACTCTTCATTTTTGATTAAATATACTAAGAAAGAGCAGAAAAAAATTTTACTTTTGGTTGTTTCTTAACATACCTAAAGAAATATTTAGGAAAGTAGAGTGTTGAGGGTACTGTTTTCCTTTGCCTGCATAGCATTTCAGGTGCAGGACATCTTGACCTGGACCACTCCCACTTTTATTTCTTCATACATTTTAGATGCTTTTTTTGCTCATCTTTTTCTTTAAATATTTTGAGTCCTTTTAAAACTAACAACTTGGCCTCTGTACTGCTACACAAAGACTTTGTGCACCCTCCAGTTGCTTGGCAAATATCTGCATTTTGTTGTGCGTGAGAGACCTTGCGTATACTATTTGCTTTGATAGCTTTTATTCAGAGCCTAAAATATAGCTTGAGCATAATATATTTTCCAGTAGTTCTCCACTGACTACTTTTTTTTTTCTTACATAAAACAGCAAAGCAGTGCAGGAGTTAATAAAAAGGTGGGTCTGTAGAAAGGGCATAATATGTTAGAGACAACTCAGCACCAATATTTATGTTTTCTTTTACTCTGACAGTCTCCTGATTATAATATACAGATTGAGTATTTCCAAGGACACAACAGGGAAACGTGCAGAGAATTCAAAGAGGGATATGGAAGAGCATAATCAAAACAAACAAAAACTGTCCAAAAAGTAGCCTTTTAAGTAACTAAGCTTCAAAGTAAGAAAATCTCAGCCAAATACTTAAAAATAACATCATGAATGATAGAGATGAGCAGCAGAACTGACTGAAGCTGTCTTAAATTAGAAAAACATGAATGAAGTGGAGTTGTCTGCATCAGGATTTCTTGAGAAATAAGTGTAAAGTTTCTTTTTTCTGTAGTGGGTTGATTTTGTTTGTTTCTTTTGGTGGTGTAAATAAAATGACTTGCATCCAGTTCATTGCCTAAAATCAGTCTAGGAAAAAAAAAAAAAGCTGGTAGTTAAATTTTTAATTGGCTAATATCATCTTCTTACGTCTTTGTTACATGGTGACGTTGTATCTTTATCTTGTAGGATGATGAAAGGCTTATATCTGTTAGAGTACAGAGTTCTTTTCTTCATCTGGAAATGGCTTTAGGCTTTTCTCTGCTGTGTAATGTTTGACTACAGTTCAGCAAAAAGATGAGAAGGGAGGAGCAAGGCAGCAAGATAGGCTACCATGTGGGAGTGCTGATGCTGATGAGACGTTTTACTAAGATGATTAATGCCCATTTACAAAATTGGGCTATTTACAAAATTGAGCATGTAACTTAAAGACTGCCTGGGTTAAAAGGAAGTGTCCCTGCCTGCTGACACCGCTTTTATCCCACACTGCTCCTTCTGTCCCATTGTGCCATAATTATGGTTAAGCCTTGTGCAATGGCCTGTCCCAGGTGGCATTAGTCCAGGTCCTGCTCACTTCAACTGCTCTTGTCTCACTCGGTGTGTTGTGCCAGGCTCTGGGAGTGAGGGTACAAGGGAGCACTTAATGGGAGGCAAGAAATTTCCATTTATGGCTTTTATTCCACTGTGATTCTGGGGTAAGAGCCATTAAAAGGGTGTTTCAGAGCGCAACAGAAAAAAAACTACCATAACTAGGAGTAATGGAATAAGACTAAGCAAAGGCAAATGGAGGCCATTTCCTGACAGTGAGATCTGTTAGACTTTGGAATAGATAAGTTTCCCAAGGGAAGTCATAGAGGTCCAAGCGTTTCAGTCATTTAAAACTATAGTGGACAAAGAACTCAGTAGTATGTAACACGGAATAATCTACTAGTGACCACAGAATGAAAGATTGATGTAGTACGTCCTTCCATCTCTAATGTTTGGAACATGAGCAGACCGAGTGAAGCTTTCCAGCTAAACATACTTTGGAAAGTTCCGTTTATAGAGAAAGAGTAATAGCTGCAGGTGTCTCTTAAAGGAACTAGTGTCTGTTTTGTAATACTGTTCCACAATCCTCTCTATAGATGTTTCCTCTTCAGGTGAGAAATTTTAGGCTTTTGCAGCTGAGTGAGCTCCAGCTTAGAGCACAGCTTCCCTTTCAGAAATGCCATTGTTCCTCTTTGTGTCCTTGCTTTTCATTACACCCTGTATGTACAGCACTGCTGTATCCAAATATCACCTGTTAATATTAATTTCAGGTTCTTGTATGCCTTGTACCTTGTTTAACCATTTCTATAAGTAACTTCAAAGATAGAAACAAGGTTTCATGTCATTGCTAGCCATCTCCTTCACTTTACAGCCATATGTGGGCATGATGGAGTGGGCCTTGAAGGAAGAGAAGTTAATGGTCCTTCAGTTAAACTCAGGAAAGGGGAAGCACCTCATACATGAGGGACAGTGCCAACGAGAACCACAAAAAAAGTACCTGTGAGAAGCACAGCAGAGTCTAGAATTTCTAAAGGAAAAAGAGATGGGGCATGATATGATGCCAGAGAACATCCAAGATAGGAGCAATGAAGTTCTGAAGCCTATATGAGCATGAATGTATGGTGCAGAGGGATAATGATGCAAGCAATGCAGTGCCCTAGAGCAGCAGACCCAAGATGCCAAATTTTTGATAGCTTGGTGGTAAAATGAAACATGTTGAACAGGAGTCATTGGGGAGAGCAAAGAAACATGTAAAATACTTCTGATTTTGGAAATTCACTGTCTCCAGTGGACAATATTGATCTTCTGATGCATTGAATTAAAAACATCTAATCTGTAGCTTTGTCCTTCTTTTGCTGTTACATTCATAATATAACTTTCGGTTAAACTACAAATTGCAGAACTCATGAGTAGGTGCAATGTATATATGACTCAGTTCTCCCAAGCTTGTATCTCATAGTGCGTAGTGGCAGAAAATAATACTAGCATAAGAATTGGCTTGATCTAATCTGCAGTGTTTTTGCTGGAAGATGGAGAAGAGAACTGAAATGGATTATACTCAATAAACCCTAAGGGTGGGCTAATATACTCAGAAATCTTTAGCACCCTGTAATGATTTGCTGTCTCCAGGAGGTTGGTTTCTTTTTTACTGCGGTTTGTATTTTTTGGTGTTGCAAGATTCATTTTTAACAAATCTGATCTGAACATTCCTTTATTTGCTCCATATTTTTTACCTTCTCTCTGTATTTTTCTTTTTAACATTTATATGTTTCATATTTGCCATTTACAAAGCAATATATGTGCTAAACATATGTGTGCTGAAATCTCAAGATTCTCTAGTTAAAATCCTTATCTGAGAACTGAAACAAACACATTAGTCCACTCTGAACTATGTACATATCACAGTAATTCTTTTTGATCTTGGGCTGTTTGAATGTAGGAATTTATTTATTTATTTATTTATTTATTTATTTATTTATTTTTATTAGCTATAATGGCTAGTTCTAAAATTTTGAACTCTCACTAAGTGTCCATTTCACTGATGTGCCTTCATTTCACTGACATATGTGGTCAAGATTTTGAAGAAAATGTATTGTGCTGCAATTTGGTGTGTCAAAAGAAATTATAAGATTATTATTCATCTTTTTCTAATTTTAAACCCCTATTTTGTTTGACATGCTATTGCCAATTGACAATAGCAGGTGAAGACAATTTTGTCTTCTGTTGCATCAAGCAGGCGGATCTGTTTCTTGCTAGCCTGTTTTTTTGCAGAGCAAATCCATAAACTTTGTCTTAGAATAGCTTTGTATAGGATAATAATAAAACTTAAGTATCAACATTTTACCTGGAGAGCTCTTGTTTTTTATGTATTTTATATTTATAGTGCTCTTCTATATTTAAAATAATAAAGAAACACTAAAGGAGGAGTGAAATTCCAGTGACTATGCCAGTATTTATCCACTAAATGAGCAACTTTATTGTATCATTTAGATGAAAGATAGGTATATTAAAAAGCATGCATTATGTTAGAATACAGTGTGTATGCATACGTTATATAGTCCAGTAGAAAGCTATGCTGAAATCTGTAAATGGATGAGCAGAGCATATGTAACCATTGTCTATCAATAAATATATTTCCACATTATTTCTTGTAAAGTGTTTCTCAAGAGGGAAAAACAAGAGCATGTGAATGGAATACTGAATCCACTGGTGGTAATGGCATGTGATCTAGAGAGGTGGCTAGTAGATTCGAATAATAGTCAGCTCTTGCCTTCTAGGCAGCTATTTTACAATGCAGGATTTATCAGAAAGATCAGAAAAACAGTTGGCAACTACCAGTTTGTTAGAAGATGACATTCAAAAGTCTTTTTTTATATCTATTATATTTAAAATGCAGCTATTGAATGCACAAACTTCAAGACCCAGAACTGCATTTAGGTGGTAAAATCCAGTTATGGCTTTAATTGTTTTAAAGTTTCTGTGAGAATATGAGTCAGTGAAGAGCTGAAAGGGGTGAGAGTGGAGATGGACTATGTTCTGGAAATTGAGTTTCCAAAGTGTGACAAGAATGTTTCGCTGGACACATTTGCACTGTCATTAGCAAGCAGACAACTACATGGCAAATATTATAGAAGAGTAAGACACAACAAGCTGCAGAAAAATAGAGGTGGAAATAAAAAGAAAATTGGTGGTTGAAGGACATGTTGGATGTTGAAAGCAGGGGAATAGCTAAGATAATGATTTTTTCCTGTCACTCAGTTGGAGCATCAACGCAGGTGTAGAATCCACAAAACCCATGCACTCTAAGGTGCTGGTGGGAACAGTGTATCTGCACCACAGTCGGTACTGAGAGGATTGGATTGGGATGATTTTGAAGATGGATTTTCAAGGCACCTTCTTTCCTAAGCAGAAAGCTATGAGAAAATATGGTTGCCATCAGCAGGATTTTTATTTCTATTTTTTTTGTAATGTGCTAACTTGTTCTTCAGTCTTCTTTTTGTTTCCCTTCACAATTCCTGGAGCTCTTTCTATTACTAAATATCTAATTCAACTTCCCTATCTGTTTTAGCTATCTCTTTGTTATAGCTACTTTTCAACAAACTATCCCGCTAAAATATCCTGTTCGAAAACTCAAACCGACAGCTGAGAAGAGTGAGTTTGGATGGATGGATAGATAAACGGTTATCCAGAATAGCTCTTAGAGCTGCCTGTTTTAGCAAACTACTTAAACTGTCAGCCTCTGTGTATTTATAGCCTACTTATCACACTGGTATCTGAACACCTATCAATTTAGCATTAGAAATCCAGTCCAAGTCTCAATCCAATTGTGGAGACTCAGTGGCAATTTCCTACTTGCTTGAGAGGAGTAGGATAAAAGATGTGATATCCAGTCATACTTTGCTTTTTCCTTCCTAGTCTATTACCTAAAGCTCGATCTAGGACTTTCTAAACTAGGAAGGCTGTCAGGAGAGCCTGTTTTAGATGGTTCCTTAGAAAAGCTAATTTGTAGTTGCTCAAAGCTCTTACTTGAAAAAGGTTTACCTGTAAAACTTTTTTCCTTTTTCAGTTTTTTACCCTTTTCCATAGCTTTTATCTGTGAAGTTGTTTTTGGTGTTTGCATGACTGCTTGGGCAATATGCCAAAGACAAAGTGAAGATTTTTTTTTCCACAGTAAAGGAATGGATAAGGACAACATGTTGTTGAATGTATCACTAAGGTGGAGATATTCACTTGACAGTCAGAAAGGCTAAGCTTTGAAGTGAAGCTGTTCTATAGAATGAAGAGCTGCTATCTAGAGAAAAGAAAAAGGAAATTTAAAGCAAAATCGAAAGTTTCACCTCTGATAACTTGATGCTTGCTTTTGAGGGGGATGTTATGTGGGTTTTTTTGTTTGGTGGATTTTCGGGGGTGTGTGTGTGTGTTAATTTGTTGGTTGGAGTTTTTTCTCCAGGTAAGAAACTGTCTTTATCTTGACCAGCAAGAGTGAGAGCAAATTTTTCTTACTTTTGTTCTGATTCTCTCCCTCATTCCACTGTAGGGAAGTGAGTGAGCGAGTGGACTGAGTGGGAGCTTAGCTGCTAAACTGCATCAGTCCACCACAATCTACGATGACCTACCTTTGGAAACAATGAAAAAGGCCAAGTCTCTCCTGTTTGAGATGAGAACTTGTTATCAGCTCCTCCCTGCTATGCAGCTATATTTGCTACTAACATAGTTGCTTGTATTCATAGGTTGTTTGCTCTAAAAACATAACAGAGAAAAGGACATGCATGTAAATATAAATCTCTGGAAGTGTTAGTGACAAGTTGCTCTCAAAGGGAACAGCTGAACAATGTATAAGAAAGATGAAAGGGTGTCATCATGATCAGACAATAAGGTTAAAAGTATCAATCAGGTCTCCTAAAATAGATAGAAGAGTTGTCATTTCATGTCTTCAGCTACAACTTGGCCTTGTTTTCCGATTTCAAATACAAAATATCAATAAAGCATCTGTCTACCTGGCATCTTTTATGTTCTCTTTCAATCATGGACCACAAAATGTTTCTTTCCAGGTTTACTCTGGTTTGACAGCCCTGTTATTGCCTATCACTTTAAGGAGTTGAAAGGCTGGGGATTGATCCCATTTTCTTTTAGCTCTCAAGCTTTTTTATGCATTTGGTTTGCATTTCATCTAGGATAATGCTGGCTATCAATGTTTGAATAATAATTGAACTGAGGCAAGCTGTTCAGCCTAAGGCCTCAAGCTGGGAAAGCTGCATATGTCATGTGTGGATATTCAAAAGAATATAACATTCCAAAATTAAGTTGCAAGTAAACACAAAGGTGGTGGGAAATCTGTTAAGCTCTGACTATGCAGCTGCACCACTGCCTTCAGTAGCTCCTCACTGAACCCCAGCTAGCCCTTCATATTCTTTAACAATCTTCATCAGTGGTATGTAGAAAAGCATTACAGCACTGAGAGGTGAAAAATGGCATACTGGTAATTTTGAACCGAGGAGGAGCCTTGTGGAAGTGTTTCTCCTATCCCTTCAGATGCTTAGCTACTGTTAAATGAGCCTTTAAGGGTTACCATGGCTGAAACTTTTATTTTTATAACATTAGTGCTGCTAAAATAGAGATGCTGGTTGTACCTTTTGTAATTATGTTGCTGAACCTTTAGTTGACAATAACACTATATCATTATCATTCCACCATCTGAAATCTCTTCTAATAAGTATTTGAAATTGTGGCTCCACTAGCAGCAAAAGCAGGCTTATTTTATAGTATCAGTCTGTAAATGGATCGGTGATCATGCAGTTTGTAAATTGCTTATATTGAATATCGCCGTTTGACACATCCTACTAAAATTTGGCAGAGCTTGGTAGTTGGAGATGAACAGTTTTAGGTTGCAGTTTGGCTTCATCTGCAGAGAGTGATAGTAAGCACCAAGTACTCGGAAAACTCATTCTGTCTGTAACAGGCTTGAGCTGCGACTTGTGGGCAGAGTTTTAGTTGGGAATAGAGGAGCAGAAAATTTTTCAGTTCATGAAATTTAACAGATGTCTGCAAAGTTAAAGAAGGTTTTATGGGTGGTTTTTTTTCATTATATATCCATTTTGAACCATTGCAATACTCTTTAAAATCTCATATATAAACCATTTTATCTTCAACTTTAGTGAAAAATTGTATTAATGGTCCAAATAGTAATCATATCTTGTAAGTCACAATCTGATGGCTTGAAAATATGAGTTAATTAAAACTTTGTAGACTGTTTTGAGAAGCTTTAACCTTCTTCTGGCCTACTTAATCCAAAATGGCAGTGAAACTTCATCTATACATAAGCACTTTCACATGTTTTACTACTTATTCACAAGCACAGTTACTGAGCTGCCAGTTAAATGTGATTCCACTGTGCTTTGGAGATAAGCAACAAGGAAGGATGTGTTCCATACTAAGAAAATGTCTTTTTATGAGAAATTCTTCCATTTACATAGAAGATGACACAAGACACAAAAATGTGAGTTAATCATAGAGGTTAAACTACAAAAGAAGAAGTCATACTTAGAGACACATTCCTGTTGTAGCTATCTATGAATTTATGATACTGCTGATGGATATCTTTTAAACTTCAGAATTAATGAGCACCCCGAGGACAATGAATGGCAGTTGCTTAAAAAGGAATAGAAGTGCAAAGGGACAGTATTGAATGTAGGGTTTTTTGCTCTGCATGGGTAGGGCATGCTAAAATCCTCTTGCTGACAAATATAAATCAACTTCTGTTTTGAAAAAACCTATGCTTCAGCCAAATTAGAAATTCCACAAACAAGTTACAGTGTAGCCCCTGCAGCTTAGTTCTCTTATAATGTAAAAGAAGAGAACTGAATAGCATAACTTAAAACTCCCTGGTTTTTTCTTTACCTACGAAACTTCAAGGAGAAATGCCAGGCTTTCAAATGACAGATCATACTCAAACTCTTAGTGACATCTTTTTTTAGAAGAGAAGAAAGGAACTGGGGCTGTATTTTGCTATGTACATAAAGTTAGGATAGGAATGTACATACTTGGAGCATCCCTTCCTGAACAGCAGCCTGCAGAATCCTGTAAGACATATGTTTGCAGCTTTTCTGAATGGTTAGAACATTGCAATCCATTGTGAAGTACTTAGTGATACAAGGATCCTGACCAGGTTTGATCTAACTGCAGAAAAAGCAATATAAAACGTGACAGTAATTACTTGTTTTTTCTGGGCCTTGAAACTGTTTTCTTTAGGGACAAAGCAGAATAGAGGCACATGAGAGCATTTCTTCTCCCTTTTTTCAGACAGTTCCTACTTGACAAACGCTTCCATGCTAGTGTTCGGTTTGAAATGTTAGCAATAGATTGCCCTAGTAGTAACAAAAAGATGCATAAAGCCTTCTGTTAAGTGTACTACCTTAATTAAATATGGGTGTTAATCATCATTCCTGAAGCCCATTCCTTCAGACCACAATTCATTCACACTCTTTGCATGGATTTCTTGAAAACAATCCTTAGTTCTGCAATCACCTGAGCATTCACAAGGACTATGGATGGCAACTGTGCTGTGTGATTTTTTTTTATTTTTTTTTAGTAAGGATGGTTCAGTGCCTGCAGTACCTCAAGCTGACAATTGAGAAAATGGCAATATGTTCCCAGCAAGCATCAGAATTTTTAATCCCCAGGGCTAGGAGGTATAGTGTTTATATCTATATTTATTTCTCAGGAGGTTTTAATGTCTTGGGCTCCTTTTATAAAATAGATGTTTTCAGTAGATGTAGGGTTTTTTATGGTGCGAATACAGACAAGACAATAATAAATTCCATTTTCATTAGCTACATCTCTGCCTGTCCTAACATTTTCTGATGAATACACTCTAGAATTTCAGCAGCAGAAACAACAGCAAAAACTACCAACTTCAGGTTTCTTAGAAGGTTGAGAAACAGGGAAGAAGAAAAAAAGAATATTCCAATAGTGTGTTGACTGTGACTGGATTTGGGTCTGCTTCTGATTAATGCAACCAATAAGGCACTTAAGAAATAAATGACTAGGAAATTATTTATATTCCCAGGCGTGCAATTTGTATAGCCTCTCTCTCAGTTTTTACAAATATGAAACTCTTGAATATGAGAGCCACTGTATTTTTAAAGCTTTGTCTGCTCTGTGTGTAAATGGTGTAGACCAGCTACAACTGGTGCCATTTGTTTCACACGCCCTGTCAAATGGAACCATTTTATAGGGAGTTGGCTGACAAGTGGCTTTAGCTAATGGCAGTGGCCAGGAGGGCAGCTATACCTACAACTTTTTCAGCATTGCTGAGTTCCTATTTGTTCCAAGTCCTCAAAGTAAGTATGAGCAATTCTTGCAAAAAATTTAGTGGATAAACAAGTCTTTGCCATTAAAAAAAGAAAAAAATTCCAAATTTGATCCATGCAATTACATATCTGTCCCAGTGTTTCTGTCTCCAGCAGTGGAGAGTATTAGATCTCGGAGAAAAGTGCTAAAACTCCCACAGTGGACAATTATGGAATAAGCTGCTCTAAGGGAAAGTTCCTTCCTAACCACAGGATGCCTTGAAGTATTTCTGTTCTGTTTAATGTAATTGGAGATCTTCATATTAGTCCTATAAATGTCAAATCCCTTTATTAATCCTTCTGCATGATTATTTCTTTTAAAAGTCAATTCTGCACAGTGGCTGTTCACAAAAGTAGAAACACATCTTTAAAAATATTCTGTTTTCAAAGCAGGACAAGATCTGATTGATAACTTAAAAACATCTTTGTCTTCATGACTAGCCTGATACATTCCAGTTGAAAGACAAGAATGATAATTCACCCTGGTTGTAGTCAACTGAATAAATTATGTTGCTATTGGAGAGAATATTCTCGAGACTTCTTTTTAATGTTGTTATTTTTTATTTACCTCTTCCAGTTATTCATACAATTCTTTGAATAACAATCATTCCATAATCTTTTCAAACATGGTTCAGATGCTTTTCAGAGCATTATGCATCAGGCTTTTTTTTCTGAGGGTTTATGATCTAAGTTTTAAACATGCAATTCACTACTAATCTTTATAAGAAATAGGATCATAAATTCAGGCATTGAAGATAAATATTAGGTAAATTATAAGGCTAATGTGTTCCCAACTAAGTAATTTTCTGATAAGCTTTGACATTTCTGAAAGACATTTAATTATTGATGTGCAATAGATCAGGAATGATTAATCAAAAGGGTATCGTAAGTTCAAATGGACATAAATTATATGCTTTATATTGCTGACATTATTTAATTTACTAGGATTTTAGTTTAGTAGTCATCTTGGATTAGACAATGTAGGTGCACACTCTGGGAATATTAATTTTTTGTCTGGCTTCCCACAGATTCTGAAGTAGCAGGAACTGGGCACAGTTTCTAAGGCTAAATCATATGTCAAATTTCAATATAAATGAACGTTGGAAAAACTGTTTAACATGTCTAATGGTGACAAACACAAGCAATCTTTTAAAATAAAATTACATTGACTTCATTCTTCCAAAACTGGTAGAGGAATGGTGTTTGACCTTTTAATGATCTTAACAGCAAGACCTATGTTGTACCATAAGGTGGTGAAAAATATCATAATCCATTTTTATGTAAGGTTACATATTCTAAGGATAGACTGAATAGTTTAGATGCTGTAGATCTGACTTTACTTTCTAACATAAATTAGAAAGGGTAGTGCTGATACTGCTTTCTCATGAATATGTAACAGCATAAGGAAAGAGCTGGACAGTATGTGTTCTATATTAAGAAATCTATTTTCTTGTCATGATAAAACACAAATATGTTCCTAACAGAAGTATCCATACTGTAAGTATGTTTAAATCAGCTGTTACACAGTAGTCTTGTGCAAAAATGCAGTTATTTTATATTCAGTTTCTGAGCATGCTGTCTATTTTGCAGGCTATGTGCTATCCAACAGATTCATTGCTAGCAGGGTCAGATCTGTGGTGATGTTTTCTCAGCCTTCATAAAGGTTGTATAAAACTTGTAGCCTTTCAACTCTCAAATGAGTTTGGATTTTAAAGTCAAACACATCTCTAAGATGCCTTTTCCAGCTAAACTATCACCTTAGCAAAAATCTTCTAGGGTAGCACAGTGCCAAAGTAATTGTGACTCTAAAGCAAAAAAAAAACAAAACCAAAAACCAAAACCAAAACCGAAAACATTTCAGTGCCCTTCAGGCAAAATCTGGATGCAGTTTTAACTAGAGAATCTGTATTAGGAAATGTCAGTAGATAAGAATGTTTGAGCAGTTTGGTATTTTCTCTCAATCTGACTTGCTCAATTATTCAAAGCAGATAGGAAGCCCATTATTAAGACCTTTGGTTATTGGATCGCTTAAGTTTATTGGGATAATGCTGCTCTTCCCACAGCTTCCATGGAAACTGAGAAATATTTAGAGGTTCAGTTCGACAGCACACATCGGTGACAGTCAAAAAAGAAAACAGCTGTCTGACTGTAACCTCTCTGTTCTCAGTTACCCTAGAGAGCAAGCTAATGGAGGGAAAAATATACTCGTTCTCTGCTATAGGTGAAGAGCAGTCCTGGGTTTGCCTACATCTTATGCATGGAAGTATCAGTGACTTGTCAGGCATTTTTGCTTTCCCGACATACCATCCAGCCGTTACTGGAAGTCATGCAGACGCATATCAACATAATACTTTTTTGGCTTTTGTTTCTTTGAGAGAGGTGACATTGTCAACTGAATAGCCAATATTTTGTTAAAAAAGAGGAGGGGGAAAAGGTCACCTCCTTAGTATGGCAGACTTCATCCTCTAGGATAACAAAAAAAATCATACAATTTTTTTGACAGTCACAGAACATGCTGAGTTAGAAGAGACCCACAAGGGTCATCAAGCCCAACACTTAGCCCTGCACAGAAGATCCCCAAGAGCCACATCGTGTACGTGAGAGTATTGTCAAAACATTTCTTGAACTCTGTCAGGCCTGGTGCTGTGACAATCACCTCCCTCAACTGGTGATGCTTTGCCTGATGCCCCCCCAAACACGGTTGTCCCTTCTGGCTGCCAGGGCACTGACTCATGTTCAACTCGCCGTTGACCAGGACCTCCAGGTCCCTTTCCTTGCCACTGCTTTCCAGCATCTTATTCCCCAGGCTGTACCTATATCCAAGGTTGCCCTCTCCCAGGTGCAGATTCCAGCACGTTCTCTTTTTGAATGTCAGGGGCAGAGGTCAGTGCGATTTTAAATGGTTGCATCAAATTGCACTTTTAGAAGTGATAGATTTCTGTATCAAACTAGTAATCATCCAAAAGCCTAAGTATTGAATCTGTCTAGGAGTACTTTAACAGCTGTAAGGTTTTTTTAAAATTGTTTGACTTCCAGTATGTTTTCTTCAGGCCTGTTGTGCATTTGAAAATACTACATTACAATAATATAATTTTTAGCTGGCAAGTTCTGTGTGAGTGCATGTATTTTAAAAATGTGCAAGGAATATGTTCTTTGTAATCTTCCTTGTATGTCTGCAGATGCCTTTTCAAATGTTTCCAGTCGTCTGCTCTGACTCCTTCATGATCAGCAGGTCTGATGTCCGATGTGGAGTTACTACTTTTGTAGTGGCCTCTTCTTGTAGGCACTGCTGGATTTTTCTGAGCTGTGTGCTGTTTTCCTAATTGCATGTTTGAGCTACATTGGTGCAGGATAGCATGACTGAGATTTTGTTTGGGATCTTAGCTTAAATTTGGATAAACAATAATTTTGTTAATAACAAAGCACTCATGTAAGTAAATACAATGGAGCTTTAACAAAGCTAGAGAAACATAATAATTAACGAAGGCTAGAGAAACATAATTCCCTCATGTGCAGCATGTGGTTCATCTGGTGATGAAAGGGCCAAACCCAAAGGAATCATTAAGATGAAGGGTAGGTGGTGTGTGTTGAGGACATTTTATGCTTAATGTCACGCCAAAAATAAGTTCTGATGTGTAGGGTCAAAGAATTCAAATGTCATGATTAGCCAGTGACAAGGAAAGACTTGAAACAGCAAACAATACTCAGTGGAATAGATCTTGAGGATGGCATATAGGTTTGTAATATAAGTAATTTTAAAATGGCATAATTTAATGCATGAAATGCTAAGATTGGATTGTAACTTCAGAAGACACTTCAGAAATCATCATGAGTTTCCTATTTTATAGGATAATCTTTTTCTCTTTTCTGTTTCTTTACTTGGAAGATTAAAAAAATACGACATTCTTGGGTAATTAAATTGCTGTTCTGTGGGGAGTGAACCTTGGATACCTAGAGCAAAACCTACGAGCTACACATTACATTTGGTCAGAGAATTAACTTCGAGATTTTGTCAAATTTCTCTCTAGCAGGGTTCAGATGGCCACGGTATTCTGAAGTGTGTTGTTCTCTAAGGGTGTTCTTGCTATTTTCTTGTTAAAAGGCGTATGATTACTAAGTCTTCAAGAATTAATTTAGAATGGAGAAAAACTTAGAAAAGGAAAAGAGTAAGCATTTTGCATTTGAGAAATATTGGTGTATTTAAGTATGTTCCTATTTACCAGTAGAGATTTTCTACTTTTTCCCCTTACACATCATGAAACATGGCTTAATCCTGTTGATCTGTTGCATTGTGTTTATTGTGCCTAGCTGTGTGCTGAAGACACTCTAGTCAGGACTCATTCTGGTACTGCTGAGTTAAAATTAATCTGTTTAGGGAGAGAATTTATCTTACCCCTGTTCTTTAAACATATGCGAAAAGGCCACTTCTGTGAGGGTTAGAGGCTTTTCAGTAGTCAGAGTTGTCAGCCAAGTGAGTGCTCTGTTTGCTTTCCCTCTGCAGGGGCCTGTGTGCAAAGTGGAAATTCAAGGTTGAAATGGGATCTCTGCAGTCATTTATGTGAAAGTTGTACAATGATGCCCCTAGATGAAAGAATACATAAAAATTCATAAGATACATGAGGAGCAAATTTCATTAATATTTATCAGCCTTCTCCTTTGTGGAATATACAGATGTTAGCTCATTGTTGCATTTAAATGCAGTATACTCAAGGTAGGAAAGAAGTAATGGGCAGTAAATTTCAGCAATCTAATGCTTCTGAATACATGACCACATAGCCAGAATGATAGTATCCCTGCTTTTAAAACAGCAATTTCATCTACTCTTTCTCTCATGTGAGTTAGTGAAAATGAATCAACTTTGTTATCATCACAAGTATGCCATTAAAGCACTTTGATTTTTAAAGTTTGGCCTTCAGACTTTACCAACTGCTTACAATCACAACAGTAACAATACTGAAAATTAAACTATAGTGGTAAAACACTATTTCTATTAAAACAGATGGTTTTTAATCTATTGCACTCTTTCTGAGAGAGAACAAAAGTTCAGCCTGTAGCTCATCATTCACTGCTGCTCCAAAAGTGTAGCCGGAGAGGGTTATTTGGAATTAAAAATATGCTAAAGCCTATCAGATTCAGCTGTGGCTACTCTTACTTTCATACTGGGGAATAATTACTTGGAATCAAGGTTCTTGGCAGATGTCCTTTGTGCCATACCAGAAAACCAGGCTGAGTAGTGCAGTGTAACAGGTAGTTTTGTATAACATGTTGTTCCAATTAGCTCATGCCAGGACCTATTAACAGCATTTTCTCCCATTTTTACCTCCCCGCCAAACAGAACAGACTTGCAGGGCTACCATGAAATAAAACCAGAGTGTGAGTAGTCTTTCTATAGTAATTCTGTGTGTGTCTCAAACTTAGCAGTTGCAGCCAGTATGGCTCTCACCTGAGGCTTTCTTGAGCAAAACAGCATCCCACTCTTCTGGGATATGGGAAAGGTACCACCACTGCCTAATTCCATATAAAAAGTGTCTACCTTGGTTAACAAATTCAGGCAATGCCACCTACTTCTTGTGATGTCCTGCCATCTGAAGGTACTATTTTCTATTGTAGCCATTTGTTTTCATGGCAGCCTCCAGGAGCCATGTGGTATTCGATTTTGTCTTCTCTCTCCTTCGCAACTGCAAGTCCTGGCTAGGTCTGATGCTGGTTTCTAGCGGTGCATGCCTTCTCATTAGAGTTTTTTGTTGAGCAAAATGCAATAGCTATTGAGAGAATTTCTCCACGGTCCATGTTTTAGATCAGATATTTGTGCAGATCCAAGATATACTGAAGTGCCAAAAACATCTGTTTGAATTTCTGTTAAGTGGGCCTTCCAGTTTTCACACTGCATTACTGTGAGAGTCAACTGTCAGCTGTAAGATAGCAACTAGACCCATACACATTATCCAGGCTATCCATCAGACTTTAGAGAATTACAACATTAATCTCTATGTCAAAGGTGGGGAAAAAAAATTGAATAAAACAATCAAAATTGATGTAGCTCTCTCTATGGTGGAGGCTGGCTCTAATAGCTTGTCAGAAACATAGTCTAGTGTGGAACTGTGTGTGTCAGACCTGGGTGATGCTCGTCACGCAATGGATTATTGCACAAATGTACCACAGCAGCAGTTTCAAACAGCCCTGAAAATTAAAAGGAAAAAAAAAATCAATGATCTAGAAAAGCAGAGTTGAAGAAATGATGATGGGACTGTAAGAGTCCTGAAGGAATTGAGGGTTCTGACCCTGAGAGGATTTTAACTAGATGGCTGCTTAGTTGATTGGATTTACTTGGGGACAGAGTGGAGGAGCAGGGAGGAAAAAGCTTAAATGAAGCTGAATGGAGAAAAGATTCTCTAATAGATAAGACTGAACAATAGTAAGAGCTTTATTACAGTCTTGTTAAAATTCCCTCAGCTGAACAGTTATTCAGTTATCATGTTAAGATCCCACTATAACATGTTCCTAAGGGGATTTTTTCAGTCTCAGAGGTTGTATCAATGCCATAGTAGAAACAAATCAGTATTTCTCCAGGTTTTCTGCCAAAGGGATACTGAACTTGTGAAATATCAGCAGAGCTGTACAGAGCTCATCAGCCGAACAAGAGCTAGATATAGACCATTTAGATCAGACTTCTGCAACTGCCTTTTCATCCAAGCCATAGAGCATGTCTTTAATTTCTTGCTCTTTCCTATGTACACCCATTTTGCTTTTTTTCTGCTATTAAAATGCCACTCTAGTTTTCCTTCATTGAACAGCATGTGTCTTCCCAGCAACTCCTGGATCTCAGTTTTTAATTCTGCTACTAAGAATTACTGCTTTGTATTATTCTGAATGCATTCCACTGCTCCAAACTTCAGTGTCTCCCTCCTCCTCTCTTGTTTTCTAAATATTTCACTTTGGCTATAGCTCAAGAGCATTCTGATCTTGCAGAAGGGCTCTTCATCTCAAGTGATGGCTCTCCATCTGCAATGATCTTTTGCTTTCTCAAGCCAGGAAAATAAGTGGTAGGATCCCAAATGTATGTGATTGACTGCACATGCACCAGGGCATTGTTAAAGGAGTACTTATTGCCATGATTCATACATTCCATACAGGCAAATTCATGAAAGTGTCACACTAGGTCTAGTAGGGGGCTGGTTAGATGTTTCTATACAAATGCAAAGATGAAATGCAGTGCAAAGGATGGTGTCAGAAATATATCAGCAGATGGCAAGCTGCTACAGCTGCTGATACTAATGGTTTACTTGTTTATTTGTTTCCACAGCAAAAAACATGTAGAAAAAAATACTCCCGGTCAACTAACTGAGCACACAGAATGTCATGTTGATTCTTTAGTGAAACTTTGTACTTTTTTAGAAGAGATATAATGCCTAAATTTGTCGTGTGATATCACCAGAGAGGTTGAACTAGATGACCTTCAGTGGTCCCTTCCAATCTTAACCATTCCACGATTCTCTGAATTATTAGTGACATTTATACAAATAATTTCTTTCCATAATCTTAGTAACAGGACTATGAAATTGTTCTTTTTAAAATATAGCACATTTATAAACTTATTCTTTGTATTCTTTGTATTGCTAGTAGAAATTCCACTGCATTGCCTTTAGTGATGTGTAGCATGCAGATAATCCATTATATTGACAATTAATTTACAAGACTTGTAAATATGGGGTGAAGCATGTGAATTTAAATACTGATATAGGAATTAGCTTTGCTTCAATAGAGACAATTCATGCTAGTTCTTTTGGAAATGCTACAATCTGTTAAAGCTGAAATGACATTAAAATACACATATTAAATATGTATTAGATACATTTTAAGACTGAAATATGCAAAAGTTGGAGCCTGTAATTGCATTTTTTGTTTTTCATCATGTCTCTATTGTTTTTTTTGATGACACAAAATTTTTCTCTTCTGATCTTTTAACACTTAAAAAAAAATAAACATCAGTACAGGGGTTAGTTGCATTATCATCAAATCCACAGTAGACTGTTCTGTTGAACTAATGACTCACCTCACCTTCATTATTTACAAGGTACATTTGGTATATCTTAGATATTAAGGGAAGTAAACAGGTATATAAAACCAATTTCCAGTTAAATGCCATTTGAGACTTTGAAGTAAATATTGGATTATTATATGGACTATCATAGTATTATTTGCACTGAATAAAAATAAGACTTTGACCTTCAGTGATTCAGTTGTTTTCTAGGATAAAATGAAGGGTTTAGTAAGTGTAATTTAATGCTCTAAGACATGGGTAAAAAGATCTGCAGATACAGAGTGTAAGGAAAATGCTAATTATCTTAAATTTAATTACAGAAAAAGATCATGATGAGAATACATAAAAATGCTGTAAATGCAGCCAAAACATTTTCCAAAGAACATTAAAAATGATTGCTGTTTACTAATCACAGACGATGTAGACACAAAGCTGCAGTGAGAAACACGTTTAAATTTCACCTATGTGGGTAACAGTAGAGAATCAGTGCCAGATGTACAGAAAACTGGGACCTTATTCTCATAAAAGAGTAATCTGTCTAAGACTGAAACACAGCCTTCTCTGTTACCTCTGAACTGTACCAACTGGACACCTCAGCAGCCTCCATAAATGACAAAGGCGTCCACATAGACTTCCTCATCCCTGAGTACTAATGCACACAAATTGTGAGTAGTCCTGCAGCTTTCAGTGGTCTTCTTTTGTTTTAATATAAAGTCTGAAGATTACAGGTAGGAAAGAAATAATGGCACATGACAGCAGCATTACCTACTTGACAACTGCAAGTGCTAAGGATTCCTGTCTCCTACATGCAGCTGGGAGCTTCCTTCATTGTGGCAAAAATGGGAAGTTTCACAATTGTGCACTTTCAGACAAGAAATACATGGCAGTCAGGGGTGAAGCAGAAATGTCTTTTTATTGGAAAAAATTGCTTGTGACTACTGATTTCCATCTCAGGACTCTGACTTCCAATCCCTTTGAAAGTACTGCTAATTTCTGACAAGCCTCATTTTTATGTTGTTTTATGTTATTTTTATGTTCTTTTATGCCAAGCGGAATGCTGCCTGTTCAGCCAAACTGAATCTGAGAACACTAATTTTTGTCCCCATTAAATGTAAGAGTTGAGATTTAGGTAAATCAGTTAATTCAAATAAGGATTAGGACATTCAATATTGTAGCTTATTTTCAGTTTTGTTTGAGTGTTTTACAGTTTTGCTTAAATCACTTCTATACTCCCATTCCGCTAAGGAGACAAAGTGTAGGCAATTGAACTGCCTGTTTGTCTGGTTGGCTTCTAGTTCTCCTTCCTAGTTTGAGGTGAATAGGCAGAAAAGACAGCAAATAAAAATACTCATGGTGACACATGAATGAAAATGGATTGGACTTCTCAGTCCCCTTCAATATCCAAGTGGTTTATATGAACCTCTGTTTTCTGTAGAATACTACCATTTCTCAGACTAGTAGGTAATCTGAATTTAAACTTCCCAAATCTGAAAGTAAGCTAAGTGGAAATTTCAAGGTAAAACAAAGGAGAAATCTTCAGGTAATACAAGGATAATTTTGAGTCAGGAATGCTGATGGTCTAGATCAACTCCTCATCCTGCCCATATCCTTTTTTATTATCTTGATAGATGAATTGGTTACTCTAGTGCCAATTAGTCTTGAAGTGAGAAGAGGATAGACTACTGATATGTTGCAGGAGAGAAAGAAAGTACTGGAAAAGAAATAGCAGGGACCAGGAGTGTGGCAGAGTGCGGGGTGAATGGGAATGCAAAGCAGTGCAGGTGAGCCTTGGTCTCCCATCCTGCACAGGCTTTCTACTAACAGCAAGTTCTGAACTGTTGCTAACCTACCCCCAAAATATGTTGAAAAGCCAAATTGGAGAGTAATGACCCACAGACCAAAATTAGAAGCCTCATGTAGCTTTGGCTGTGGATTTGGCATGTGTTTGCAGGATGTTTTCAGGGAGCTTTTGTTCTGACCTTTCAAGCAGCAAGTGTTGTGAGCTGATGTGAGGCTGGCCTCCATGCCTGAATGGGAACAAAGGGAACTAGGGGAGCAAAACAAGTACCTGTCAGAGCCTCGGGAAGGCTGCTGGGTGTGGTATGTTTGGGGAGAAAGAATTCATTATAATTTAGGCAAATTAGAAAACACTGTGGTTCATAGACCTTTCACGCTGCACAACAGATGGTGTTGTTTTGGCTGGTGCAGGAGGCAGGTGTTAAAGCAACTTCCAGAGATAATGGAGCTGCAACCAGCAGAGTTGAAAAGAGTACAGAGAATTAGAAGGCATAATACATTTCCATGGAGAATAGGAGAAGAGGAACTTTGAAATTGAACTTAGACTTCAGTGGCAGCCACCTGACTTGTTTGCTGCTTCTAGGTTAAGTCACTGGTGACTGAAAAAGGGAAACATTGCATCCATTTTTAAAAAGGATAGAAAGGAAGACCTAGGGAACCACTGACCTGTCAGCCTCAAATCTGTGCCTGGGAAGAACATGGAACAGATCCTCCTACAACATATGCTAAGGCACATGGAGAATGAGGAAGTGATTCAAGACAGCCAGCACAGCTTCACCAAGAGCAAGTCCTCCCTGACCAACTTATTAGCTTTCTATGGTGAGGTTACTACAGCAGTGGACAAAGGAAAGGCTCTCTGTAATCTGTAAGGACTTCAACACAGTACCCCACAAAATTCTTCTCTCTAACTTGGAGAGATGCACATTTGATGAGTGGACTATTTGGAGAATGAGGAACTGGTTGGATGGTCGCATCCAGAGGATACCGGTAAGTATCCAGATGGACATCAGTGACAAGTGGCGTCCCTCAGGGATCCATATTCAAGCCAATGCAATTTAAGGTCTTTAGCACTGACAAAAACAGTGGGATCTACTGCATCCTCAACAAATGTACAGATGACTGTGATACAGTTGGGACACCTGGAGGATGGGATGCCATCCAGTGGGACCTGGATAAACTTGAGAAATAGGCTCATAGGAACCTCACGAGGTTCAAGAAGGCCAAGTGCAAGGTGTTGCACCTGGGTCAGGACAACTCCCAGGATCACTACAGGCTGGGGGATGAGCAGATCAAGAGCAGACCTGTCAAGAACAACTTAGGGCGTACTGGGGGATGAGAGGCAGGACATGAACCAGCAATGCGTGCTTGCTGCCCAGAAAGCCAAACATATCCTGGGCTGCATCAAAAGAAATGTGGCCAGTATGTCACGGGAGGTGATTCTGCCCTTCTGCTTGGCTCTTGTTAGACCTCACGTGGAATATCGTGTCTATCTCTGGATTCCTCAACAAAAGAAAGAAATGGACCTGTTGAAGCAGGTCCAGAGGAGGGCCACCAAGACAGCCAAAGGGTGGGAACACCTCTCCTATGAAGGCAGCCTAAAAGAGTTGGAGTTTATTGTGGCTTTTCAGTACTTAAAGGGGGCTTATAAGAAAGACAGGGTTTAATTTTTGGCAGGTCTTGCTGTGATAGGACAAAGAGTAATAGTTTTCAACTAAAAGGAAGATTTAGACTATACATAAGAAATTTCTTACAGTGAGAGTGGTAAAGCACTGGAACATGTTGCTCAGAGAGGCAGTAGGTGCCCCATCCCTGGAAACTGAACAACCTGATTTAGCTGAAGATCTTATATGACCTTTAAAGGTCCCTCCCAACCCAAACTGATCTATGATTCCAGAAGGGAAGGAGATGACATGAGCTGCTTTAAGCTTCCATGGGAATGGTGTGAATTGCAGAAAATACGTAACCTTGTCAGGGCTGAGACACTGTCGTTATCTTTTATTGCTGATGTATTCTCACATGTCACTGAAACAAGAGGTGTGCTGTCTGGAAGAAGTAAAAGTTGTGAAAAATGGATGTAGATGAACCCTGAGCATGGTAACACCAAAGCAATCTGAGCCAGCGAGCAGGTCCTTAGGCTGCAGAGGATCCTGTTTTCAGCAATTCATCCCAACCTGTCAATTTCTGGGTTTTCTCTGTAGTTGAATTTCATATTATAAACCCTTGCTGGGTACCCCTCTTCCAAACCACAACTCCTTTTCTGGTGGTGAGTCTCGCCTGAACCTCTGATGTCTGCGCTGCAGCTTCACCCCTCCATCATGGTGCCTGGGGTGGGTCATAGACCTGCTGGGTTACAACCCCTGAGGGCAGGTGTCCACACAGGACCAGGCATTGCCTGGGGAACCTGCTCTGGGATACATGAAGTTTAGACCATTATCAGTCATTCGCTGCTGTGGCTAAATGGTGCTGGCTAGCTAATAGTACAGATTTCCTCATCTATTTAAAACTCACTTGACTACAACTACTTATATTGCAACTATGAGGACATACCTGTTATTCAAGTGAAAGTCCTAAGGCTTTTAGTATGGGCTTAATAGAAGGGCAATATTGTACCATGTTAACTTTCTATTCATGTTAATTTGACCCTTGGTAAAGACCTGCTGCCAGTGTGTCCAATTTATTTTGTGACTCAGGCACAGTTTCCAACAAAGGAACACTTGAAATAAAAAAGAAAAAAAAGGGTTATCACACTCTCTGCAGGAGTAAAGATGTGCTGGATGCACTTGCACAGTTTTCTTGCAGGTCAAATACAGACATTGCTGCAATCTCATCAGTTCAAGCAAACCTTAAAAGCACAGAGCCCAGCACATGTGATGCACATAGAGTCATTGGTGTGCTCCCAGTTTCAGAACCCCTGGCTGAGAAAATGACTTTTTAGGTATTGACTTTCTAGGTATTTCTTTTAAGCTGTAATTTCAAGGGCTATTTCCTCTATTTCTTCTCTGTCTTATTTTAACTAAATTTATTTTCATTTCCTTGTGACGTATTTCATCATTGTTACAATGAAAGTAAATAGTAGCATGGTTGCTATAATAGTTGCTATGTACAGGTGATTAAGCTAGAAAATATTATTCTACTCATTTCCTTTCACTAACTTAATGAAGAGTCATTGAAGGTCTCAAATACCACTTACTGTTTAAGATGCACTTCATGATTGTGTCAGCTGCTCATTTGGCAGATAGTAAAAAGAAAAAGGAGCTATGTCTCCCAGTTAGGAAACTATGATAATACCTAGGTTATTGCATATCAGGGATCCTTTTCATCTAAGGATTATTGTGATAGATTCTGCAAAGTATTTTAGACTTCAAAATATCTAGAACTCTTCGAAAAATTGTCAACCACTTGAACTGCTCTTGAAGATATGTATAGGAAAATTGGTTCTATATTTTTATACATAGTTCTACATTATACAGTGTATATATATATACTATATATATAGTTCTATACTATATATGGTTCTATATTTGAAGTAATTTATGTCTAAATATGGCAGTGTTGTGACACTATCCATGTTAAAATAGGTTCAGTACAAATTACCTCTTAGACATGTCTGTGGGAGAGTGAGTGATACACTATTCGAACTACCTCTGATCTACGCATGTTGGTTTTGGCTGTATGATGCCTGGTAGTCCCAAGCCCATAACTTTCAACATTTGAGGTTAACTTAACAAATGACAAAATAAACTCAACAACCACTACACATACACACACAACATCTTTCATAGAAACACAATGTGAAAAATATTTTAATTTTTTTGTAGGGCAAAATGCCTACAGATTTTTTTAAATTGTCAGTCTGTATAAAAGTTTAAGTATTTGTACTTCATTTCTTGTTGTCTAGTCAAGCAAATTTTCCCCTCTTTCGATTTGCATTTACTATAGTAGGAGCTTTGAGGAACCCGTTGTAATTTAATTTGACATGTAGTTTGTATATGCTGCATGAAGTTATAGTATGTGGCACTTAAAACACACTAAAAGTCTCAATATTACTGAATTTTGCTAAGCAAAGAAAGATGAACAAAATAATCTCATAATGAGTATTTGAAAAAGTCAATATGTATTCTTCCTTCCAAGTACTGCAAGCTCGCCTGTTGGCCTAAGTTATCCATGTTCTGAATAAAATGTGAGATTTTACATAGCAGTTGGTGTGAAGTTAGCAAAGTGTCTAATTTCTTGGCAAGTATTATCAACAAGAGATTTGAATATAAAATTATACACTTGTTATCATTACTTTAGAAAATTTGAATTGGTTTAATATTCAAGAATAGATTGTCTCATTTTTCTTTTTGAAGTGTGAAAATATCACAGCATTATTCAAGTTTGAAGAAAGATCTGGAGGCATCTACTCCAACCTCCTTCTCAAAATAGGGTGAGCTATGAATTCAAATGAAGTTGCTCAGGATTTTTTCCAGTTGGTCTTGAAATCCTCCAAGGATGGAGGCTGTGCAGCTTTTCTGGGCACTCTGTTCTGCTGCTTCACTGTCCAAGCAGTGAAAAAAACCTTTGTGTGATAAACAACCTGTACTTCTCATTTCAATTTATGCCTGTTGTCTCCCATTCTCCTACATGCACTATCATGAAGAGCTAGCTCCACTTTCTCAATAACTTCCTGTATATACAAGGAACTGTCTCTTCTCCAGATTGAACAAGTCTAGCTCCCTCAGTTTATCCTTATGTGCAAGTGTTCTATGACCTGACCATGTTGGTAGACATCTTCTGAAATTGGTTGTTTGTCAATGTCTCTTGTGTATTAGAGGATCTAAAACAATGGTGCAGGAAGTGCTGACTAAAGAGGGGCTGTGGTCATGGGGTTCCTGTTCATGCAGCTCTCGATGGTGCTGTCTGTCTTTGCCGCCAGGATCACTGTTGGCTTCTGGTCAGTTTATGCCTGCTCAACACTCATAGGATGGTGTCTTCAGGGCTGCTCCCCAGCCATCATTGTTGCAGGCATTATGCCTCCTCAGGCAGGTTTTCATTTGTCATTGTTGAGTTTCATAAGGCTTCTGTCAGCTCTCTTCTTTAACCTGTCTAGGTTCCCCTGAATGGCAGCTCTATCCCAAGCATATCGATGGCTCCCGCCATTCTGGAGTGACATGCAAACCTCATGGCAGTGAGCTCTGCCACCTCCTCTAGATTCCTTCCAAAATATTGACAAGGACAGGTCCCAGGACAGACAAGTGCATTCTCACCAGCCTCCTGGTGAGGCGCAACCCATTGACCGTTGCCCTCTGAGCCCAGCCAGCCAATTTTGTAACTGCATAGCCTTAAATCCTAATGTGGATTCAGAAATATTGTGGGAGGTTCCTTGCTGAAGTCAAATAGGCCTACTTCTTTCTTTGTTTGGCCTTTTACTTCAGAAGTATCTGTATTATTTCCCTGTTTTAAGTGCTGTTTGCTGACTTGATATGTCCCTGTTCTCTGGAAATTTTTGAAGCAGATCTTTTGACTGATTGGATCAGGATGCCTTCTAATGAGTGACCTTTCATTTTAGTTTCATTGATTAAAAATCAAAATGAATGATATTTATCATTTAATAAAAGAAGTAACAGAGACTGTTATGAAAAGGAATACTAAAATTTTGTAGTTTTTTCAATAAATAATAGCTTATTGTGCCAGACTTTTAGGCTTTTTAAAAATTAGTATCTGTAGTGGAAATTATTTCTATTAATTATCAAGACAAATTATAATACAATCTGGCGGAGAGGGATTTTTTCATAGCAATGTCTTTCTAAAGGTCACCCTTCACCTTCAGGCAGACTCTGTTTAAGCTGATTTTTAAATGAGTTCTTACAGATATCCCGTTCAGCTACGTGCTATTACAATACAAAGTTTCATTTCTAAGTAGTTACAGACCATAAATTACCACAGTTTAGGGATCTGAATTTAATCTTTGCAGGTAAGAAACTCTACTATGATTGTATGCACATGTACAAAAACTTGTTTCTTTGAGAACCTGAATTTTGTTTCCCAATATGACTGTAGGCCATTTCTAAAGCTGCCTGAGTACCAAAGGATTTATGCAAGCAATGATATTGTTAAAAGCATCTATTTATCTATCTCCATCGTATTTTACCTGTGCCAACTTCAGTCATCTTAAGCAAGTAGTCGAACAGAGTATTCTATATTCCCCCAACCATCCAGAGAAACACAGATCCATTACACAGTGAATTCTTCGATGCAATCCAGATACCTGCTGGACTGCTTGTGCTCTGTCAATTTTAGATTACATAGTGTTGCTGTAATTAAATATTAATTCATATTTGTGCCTAAATAACATTATTATACCTACTTAATAATTTGATATCTAAGGCCTGAAAAGTCCAGTGCTTGAAAGCGTTTATAAAAGGGTGTTTAAGAATTTTTTCAGTCCTAATTTTTATTATCTATATTTGTTATAAAGGGCCAACCTTTAAGTTTGAAAGATTTTGCAGACTTCTTTTTGTATGTAAAAGCAAAATGGAAACAATGAAAAGCATTCACAAATTATGTTAAAACACACTTCTATGTATATTGGAAGGGATCTTCATTCTGTAGTATTTGTGCAGCAGTTTTTGTTAGGGTTATCTAATTGTCCTCTGCTATGTATGCAAGAAAATGGGAGCTTGGATACTTTTCATTTGTGAAAATGAAAACAGAAAATATGCACAAACTGTTGAATAGCTGCCCTGTTCAGAACCCACTCTGTTCCATCAGTTCAATTGCATTTTTCTTCATGCATTTAGATAATAAGAAAACAATGTATACTAATTTCCTCATTCTTTTAAAAAAGAAATACATATGAAGCAAAGATTGAGATTTTATTAATATCAAAGGAAAAAGTATGTTTAGACAGGTCACAAATAGTAAATGCAAATATTTAAGAGTATTCACATTATAAGGAAATCTTTAAGCATGCAGTAAAAGACAGCATTAACAGGCTCCTTTTTATTCTGAGTGGAAAATGGCAGCGAATTTCTTACAGAAGGGTGTCTACCAGAAGCTATCAGACAGGATAAAATAGAGAAAGATTCTTGTTTGGGATCTCAGCTCATCAAAATAACCAGATTGTGGGCCCACTCCGCACCCATTTTTCGGGGAAGAGCACCTAGGGCTAGAAGGTAAATAGGTCCTGCCTGTGTCAGCACATACAGTGCAGAGAGAGGCAGGTGAGTACCCATGTACTGCTGTTAGCAGTTTGAAGCAGCAGCCCAGGCAAAGGAGTGGGTAGCTGGATGCACACTGCAATCAGGATGAGCACCTGGTTCTCAGGCTGCTCAACTCTATCACCCTTCAACTTGAAAAGCTCTGTGAAAGAGATAAGTCAGTCAGTTAAACACAATAATTATATTCCTTCAAAAGTGAGTGAAAGTGGCACATGTTCAACATAGATCTTCTTTTCCCATCTTGATTGTAACAGAAGATTTGGGCGGATTTCCTATTCGGAGGCAATCAGTGAATGTGGAGAGCGAGGGATGAAGGATGCCCTGGCTGACCTTCAGAAGAATTATTGTTTCTTTCACTCATAGTTTCTCCCCCTCCCTATCCCCCGTCACCCTCGTACAAGGCTTGGGAGCTACAGAAGCTTTTTATTTAAAAACAGGTGCATAAATGGAGCTGTCTGCTGCAGGGATGTAATTGATTCAGGACAACAGTGCCCCTAATCAGACAGTCCTTTTGTTATCTTGCCCTTTTGTATGACAGAATAGGAAAATAGCTATCACTACGGGTTTTAGTCAGAAAATATTCAGCAAATATTTGTCAAGTAACGTGTGTTTAGAATATTGCTTGAAATTATACATGTATTTAACACTTTTCCCTCCTTTTCTGCTCCAAACTGTCAGGATTTAAAGGATACAATTTAATTAGCAATGGCATTTTAATACAGTTACTGGCACTGGCTGTGCTCTATGCAAATAATTTATTTCAGGGAAATTGTATTGGGATTGAAAACGTTTTTTCTTTCCCAAGAAGTATTATAATTCCTAATTGACTGAAGCTTTGCCGATTTAGAAATGCATTCAAAGAAACCAAGGCACAAGTCAAGGGTATAGGGGGATTAAAGTTACTGTCACTCTTATGCAAATGTCTGTCACCCCGCACAAGGCTCACAAATTAAAATTGAAGTGCTGGTTTGCTGCTGCAGTCATGCTTTCAAAAAAACATTGATGAATTCAGCTGACATACCACAACTGTTTCCTGAAAACAAAGCATCATTCTTGTATAAAATGAAACATTTACATTGTTAGGCAAAATTTATCTATTTCATTCTACATTCTGATCTTTGAAAATTGCTAGATACAAACTAAGTGCTTTTGCTTGCCTTGAAGGATGAGTTTTCCATGTGCAGTGCCATGCTTGTCCTTAAAGATTAGTGCACCATTTAGAGGGAAGAGGAATAGATAGAATAGATAAAATATTTTGCATATGCATAATCAACACAATTACAACTAAAGGCAAAAGTCTTGGGAAGCAAAACACAGCTGTAATGTTAATTCTGACTGAATAATTTTAGTGCTGAATTTAGCTTCTGTATCTGCTCACCAAATAGCCTCAAACATATTGTAATTTCTGAAAATCTGGTTATTCTTTAGAATTGCTGCACTGTTTTGTTTAAAGGTTTTTTGGTTTATTTTTAACTCTTTGGATTGCATTAAATCTGTGATTATAAAATATTTGCTATCCAGCCTGCAGGCTTAATTAGCTTGTAGTATCGATCATATAAATATACCTCATTTCTAGCTACTGGTTGTAGTGGTGTAATTCCTTTAGGAATACCATCTGCAAACAGTTGACCCATAGCAAAGAAAACTATATTTGTAGTGGTTTATGGCATGTACTAGAAATATTTTCTTTATAGATAAATTTCTTTATAGCTTTCTGTATAGAAAACTTTAAAATTTATGTAATGGCAGTCTTTGAAGGAGGCAAAAGATAAAATGGTGGTACGCTGCCTATGAGACATACGTGTGCTTTGCTCATCACATTTTCATCTGCTTGGTCTGGTTGGACTTGCCATTTTTCTGTGGGAGGAGATGTTGACTTTATCTAATGTATGTAATTTAATTTATAATGAATGCAAGCATTTTGAGAAAGGTTCTCTATCTATCTGAAAAGTATTAGAACCTCTTTCTGGTACTATATAAGCAACTTCTTGGCAAGGAATAAGAGAATAAGCATTATTTCAGATCAGCTATTGTCTTTCCTAGAGTGATTATATGATTGCTTGACATTTTGTGGAAGGAAATATTTACTTTACCGGTGATAAATTTCATTTCACTTTCTTATCCTACTTCTATTGGAAACTGCTGCAGTGAATCCAATGAGGCAGTTCTGTATTGTCACAGGTTGCCCAGTGATTTGGGAATATTGTCTAAGATTGTATTCTAATGAGTATCAGACAAATTATACTGAAAGCCATTCAATAAGTATAAAGCTATAAAACTTTTGAAGCATTTTCATACAGAAATAAACTCCTATGTTTTCAAAAACAGTAAATGAAGAATATACATGTCCTTGGAACCAGAGGAAAAAAAAAAAAAGGCAGTAAATGGACATGCATTAGTTCATGCAACTTGAAAGTATTTAGATATAAAAGCACCAAACAGGCTGCTGCAACAGCCTTCAACAGCTCCTGTACTGGGTTTTAGAATTCATTACATTCAATTATTCTAAAATCAGCAAGTTGTACATACCAGATAAAACCCAAACACTGTTTGTCAGGGGCTCTGTTCCAATGGTAGGATTGCAATCCTTATGATATTTTAATAGTTTTGATTGTATAATAGTGATACTCACCATACAGGAGAAGGAATGACTGCCCAAAGCAAAACAGTGTTTGCAAAGAGCTCATCATCTGCCATTTTCTTTCTTGATGTGTTTGATGACCAAGTGCAAAACCTTTCTCCATAGCTGTTATTCAGGAACATGATTTGTTTTGATGTGGGTAAGGAAGGTCATATTCACTTAACAGCACTATGCACTTCCCACCTTGTCTTTGCTATCTTTAGTGTATAGATCCTGATTATCAAGTAATGTTTCTCAGGGCTTTATTTGAGAAAATTATCTGTATACAGCTTTTATATATCTTAGATGTCACCTCTACCCACAAGCATTCATCTCCAGTGAGGTATGCAGTATTGCTCTTGGTCCAGTGGCTGTCTGCTTTCTGAGGGCTTTGCTTGGAGTTAAAGCTGTTCCCTTGCAGGAACAACATCAACTAAATAACTTTGCAATTAATTAATGCAGTACACCTCATAAAGCATATTGGCTATTACTATTCTTTTACATCATGAAGCAACAATTCACAAACTGGAACTACCTTTCTTTTCCCTTCTGAAAGTAATTATTGGCAACAAAGTTGTAATAAATCAGAGCACTTAAGGATGCTCCAAGAGAGCTTTTACGTTTGTAAGACCTTGTCAGTCAAAGCTTGGTTTTACAAAATCTCCAACTGAAGCAAAATTTCTTTTTCTTTTTTTTTTTTTTTTTTGTTAACTGCAATGCAATTGAGAATGTTAGGCTTAAAGCTTTTTGTTGGGCTTTTCTTTATTTTTTATACTGTTATCAATGATACCTCAGATATAGTAAATCAGTTCTCTTTAATTCCCAGACTGCAAAACACTGAAACTGATATGAAGAAAAAAATACACATATCTTTCTTACATCTATCTATGCCTCCCAGACCATTTAATTGCTTATGTTACTCTGTATTTGAGGATGGTTGGCCCTGAGCAGAGAGACAGCATGCAATAGGAGATGCATTGTGCTGTCAGCAGTGAGGCAGAGCTAATACCAGGCTAAGCGCACTGGACTGGTGTACTTTGAGCTGTGAACATTTCATGTGCTGACAGAGGTTACTGCAAACACAGGCACCTCGAATCCTTGGGTTAAAGTGGCAACTTTATTTTAGATACTACAGACGTATTTCACGTGTAAACAATGTTATTGAAAGTGTCTTGAAGTACCACTGCTATAGGACACAAAATATCCCATAACACAGGGTATGTAGGAAGAAATGTCTTGGAAGGGAAATCATCACAAAACCTTGTCAAAGACTGGGCAGCTACAGTGATTTGGGCAAAGAAAGGTGGCAACTCCATTCCTGAGACTTAAGTTTTATCTCAGCAAGACGGATTTTTTTTGTTTGTTAATAGGAAAGTGGTGGGGTTTTGTTTCAGATTTTGGGGTTTATTTTACAGTGAATTAGTTGAGAGTTTCCAAAGTTGATGCATATTTTATTTTAACAAACTGAACGGGACTAACTTAATGGCAGTTTTTGATAAGACAGACAATGTTAAAAGCATTACTGGGGGGAGCAGGGTCATGTCCTGTCTAGAGAATATCTATTGAATAACTGAAGTTGTTTAAGCAAGAAGGCTGTGGTTACAAATCATAAGTCGGCATGTACTGCTTACTGTCTTCTTGTTCAGGAAGCACTTGGACGACATTCTCAGGCACATGATGTGATTCTTGGGTCTATCCTGTGCAGGGACAGGAGTTGGACTCTTCCGACTCAGGATATGCTATTATTACAGTGAATCTACTAACCAGCGATGCAAAAAAAAGATTTTGG